>JAQJVK010000010.1:8025293-8203047 GCA_035578135.1 Flexamia atlantica
TACGGCGCACTAACCTGGCTGCACACAGGAGGGGAGTGAGCAGGCCGCGAGGAGA
This sequence comes from Flexamia atlantica, assembly GCA_035578135.1. Lineage (NCBI taxonomy): Eukaryota > Metazoa > Arthropoda > Insecta > Hemiptera > Cicadellidae > Flexamia > Flexamia atlantica. The sequence goes on from JAQJVK010000010.1 coordinate 8,025,349, forward strand.
GAGGAGTAAGAGAGGGAGCGGCAGTCCACGGTGTACTAGCCTGGCTGTGCACAGGAGGGGAGTGGGCAGGCCGGGAGGAGAGAGGAGTAGGATAGGGAGCGGCAGTCCACGCATGGCTGCGCACATTCGTCAGCTTTTTCTCGTTACAGTTCATATTGCAATAATTGTTCACAGTAATGAGTGGCTGGAATAAATACTAACTAAATAATATTTTAAATCTAACGCTGCCTTGTAATTAAAAATATAATTTTCGCTCATAATAGGAATTACAACAGCAAAGAATTTTGTAGAATTAATGAAAACCATTCACGCTGTCTCCAGTTCATTCACACAGTCGGACAGCCTTTTGAACTTGTCCTTAACTTTAAGCGATGATAGTATGTTTAAAAATAAAGCGTCTCAATTTTAACGAAAAATATTTTTGTTTTCAAATTGTATACACAAACCTTAACTTGCAGCCTTAAATAAAATACGATGAGAGTTGTAGTGGTGAGAATTAAGTATAAGACCGTAATATTTTGAGGAATGTTAGCGAAATTATGTGCTTAAAAGTTGACATTAATAAAAAATAATTGAAAGGGATATGTATGCTTAAACTGCCAAAAACAAGTGGATTTAAATTACTTCTAAAAAAAGTTTATGAACACAAAGCTCTCTTTTGATAAATAATTTATACCAATTTATTGTAATGATGATGCACATGCCTGTTTAATGTGAAACTTTGGTATGTTTTAGAGAAGAACTGTCACTCAGGAGAGACAGACTCTTAGTGGACAGCTCACCAAGGGACTAGACAGCGACCACTGTAAGTACTCAGTTACCTGTGGCACAATAAGACAGGGACTAGACAGCAGCCACTGTGAGTTCTCAGTTACCTGCGGTACAAAATCACAGGAACTAGACAGCAGCCGCAGTACTCAGTTACCTGCGGTACAATAACACTGGGTTTAGACAGCAGCTACTGTGAGTACTCTTTTACCTGCGGGTGCGGCACAATAACACAGGCACTAGGCAGCAGCCACTGTGAGTACTTAGTTGCAAGTGGCAAAATAATTTTGTACGGGGACTAGACAGCAGCCATTATGAGTACTCAGTTACCTGCGGCACAATAACACAAGAATCATAGGTACTTTGGTATTATACGGAGGCCACCCTTATACAGCGCGCTGCGGCGGTTATGTTAGGTTAGGTTATCATAAATATGTTAGTAGGACTTTCCTCGTTTCGTTACGAATCGAACGATACCAGATGAGTCATACCTTCGCCTGCCAAATCCCCTCCAAGTAGGCCTAGGTCAGATTGTTGACCGTAGTGTGTGCATCACTTGCCTACAGGATTTACACCACACTTAACATAACATACACCATGTTAGGTTAGGCTAACATATTTATGATAACCTAACCTAACATAACCGCCGCAACGGGCTGTATAAGGGTGACGATCGGGCGTTGCTGCTAGCGGCAGTGACGCTTTACCTCGCCGACATCGCTGCCTTCTGGGAGGCAGAACACAAAGACCGCTCATCATTATTATGTCAAATTTGGCCAGTAAGTCGATTAAAGTATGTTCTCTCCAATTATGTAATTATTTTTGGTATCCAGTTAAAAAAACCTCTCTTAAAACAGTGGCCTCCGTATAATACCAAAGTACCGAATCGTACAGTAACCATACTGTGAGTATTCAGTAACTAGGGGCACAATAATACAGAACAGGGACTAAACAGCATCCACTGTGAGTACTCAGCTACCTTCTTTTTTTTCACATTATTATACGTTATAAAATCCCATTTAGTGAAAACCAAATTTATTTTTATAGCTAAATAGTTATTTGAGTGTTGAGTGAGTAAAGTGCAAAAATCGTTGCTCGTGAAAATCGTCGCCCTCGCAAGCTCGGGTGCCAACATTTTCACTCGTGAGTCAATGTGCTTTACTCTCGAAATACACACAACATTTTTCCCCCGCCTGCAATAATAAATACCCAATCATTACACAACTATTTCCTGAACTTGGTAATAAACAAACAATATCCAATTTTTTCCTATATACGAGTAGCTGCGCAACCATTCATGCACCAGCGATCAGCTGATGGTTGCAACATTCTTTTTTCACGCTTAATTCGTTGACGTTTTTACAGCTGATTGTTGTCAATGTTATTCTTATGTGATTATTCCTGCCACTTAATCAGCTGTTAGCGCCTGCAATTTGTTGAACCTCAACATACGTGGCATGTCTGCGTGGAAATTTGAAGGCACTAGATTTTAGAATTATTGATTTCAATGTTATTCTCCTGGGTTTACTTTGTCTTCCGCCGGGAAAAAAAGTAATCACTTTACTCCCGCTGGGAGACAAAATATTATTTTACCCACACATTATAAGGAGTAAAAGGCGTCTAAACATAGCATGTGGGGGAAAGGAGTTTGTTTTTACCTTGTGTATTTATTTATTCGTCCAGGTAAGAGGTTGTAATGGTCGCATAGCAACATTGACGACAATCAGCTGATAATTAAACGTGTAAGATTGTTGCAACAATCAGCTGATCGCTATGGTGCATGAATGTTGTAGCTACTCACATGCAGACGCCAATTACAGATCGAAACAAAATGGATATATTGTTTGTTAATTACTGAGTTAATTTAATTGATATCAATTGGATATTTATTATTGCAAGGGGGGGGGAAATGTTGTGTTTATTTCGAGAGTAAAGCACATTGTCTCCCTCGTGAATTAATGTTGTACTTTACTCACCCAACACACAAATAACTATTATATAGTTGCATCACAAGGGGTTGGAGTATTTATCTAAGTATTTTTCATCCTATAACAAAAATAACTTTTACTGTCATGAAGCACACACTGAAATGACTAATAATTAAATGGTTATTTTGTAATAATTATAAATAACTAATACAGAAAATCATATTAACTTTTTTTTAAAAATACTGTTCATCTGTAGCATTTTGTAGGAACTGTTTTACTTCGTCTAAAGTGAAGGTTTTAGCTTTCTTTGGTTTTAAAGCCAACATTTATACGCTTCAAAAAAGCAATTACGTTTGTAAAACCACTGATGTCTCGGTTATTTTTAACATGAATTGTAGCTTTCAACATTGAATAGATTATCCATAAGCAAACTGGGTTACATACCTTTGACTGTTCCGATAAGTCCACAAGTATTACATTTTCAGAGATATTTTTACTTTTTTCTTATCCCATTCCATATAAATACATTATAGCGTTTCTCATACTTCTCTCTCTTGTCTATTCCGGTAATAAAGTAGCTGTAACCTTCTTAGCTTCACCAGAAATATCTGTTGGGGTTAACAAATATTAAAATCGGAATCCATCGTTTTTCAGTGATGACGACTGTACCTAACCTCAAAACATTAATTGTTACAAGCTGAGCGCTATCTTCCGTTTCCGCTGTAAGCCAATGGGCGCGTTCAGCCGCAGTCACCGGTGGGTAATATACTAATCTATATTAAGTGAACGGTAGCGGTGGACGTACCACCTACCGACCATTGTTGTGCATCCACCAATGTTGTGTTTACGGTGGATTCGGTAAGTAACCGGACATTGTTGATTGTCAAGATGCGGTGGATTTGCCTATTAGTGACTATGGTAACCGGTCAACCACCGGTGACTGCGGCTGAACACACCCAATGCCTCTAATACGTTGTAGCGCCTGCATTTGTTGAGCTGCAACATATTTGCATGTGTGCGTGGAAATTTGAAGGGGCTCTAATTTATGAATTATTGATTTCAATGTTATTCTTATGGGTAATCACTCTACTCCCACTGAATCACAAATTATCATTTTACTCACGCATTACAAGGAGAAAAAAGCGTTTAAATAGCAGGTGGGGGGAAAGATAAACACATGTAAGTTTAGTTAACGTGAGAACTCAGAAAACTATTTAATCCTAACAATCTGTAGGATTATAGTTTGTTAACGGCCATAAAAACTGTTGTTTTCGATCGCGGGCCAGGGGGTAAATGGCCCAGGGATAACGTATCAAATCATGCGATAAGCCGGAGAAAACAGTCGCACGTATTTACCGATCGCGGAAAAATTGCATATACTTTAACTTTGGGAATTACGTGAACGGCAAAAAAAGATAATTACGCATATTTACCGTCAGCGGGAAAATGGTAGTAACATCACAAATTAGACATGAATAAAGAGCAGAAAAAATCGTGTATGCCCACCGATTAAACAACGGGAATAGCTTTGCGATAGGTTTATTCAACTTATTTTGTTGTGCAAACGACATTCTACAAAAATTTGCTTGTAGGCCTAGTCCGAATTTTCCTAAATCCGAAAATAAAGGAAATTCACACATACATAAGTGCAAATTTCTTGATTTCCTTTGTACGTACCTCCTTTGAGTTTCCTCTAGAAATTACAGTTCTAATTTTTACATATTCTCTGAGGGAAGGCCCCCGGACTCCCCTTTCTCTGATCACCTCCCACTTGCCCCCAGTCAAGGGGTCCTCACTTCAGGGGTCCAGGAGGTCCCGGCTTGGCTCTCAGCGGCCCTGGCGAGTTCTTGCAAACCTTAGTTGTTACTAGATTTAACTCTTGCCGAGCCTAGTCATTGCTAATGATTTTACAGATGTGTCTAGTTTTTGCTAAGATGTCTTTTTTCACACTGTGTTGGCAAGGGCTAAGATTAGGGATTAATTGCAATGAATTCATAACTAATGTTTTAATCACTTTACTCAGGCTTTCAATCATGAATGTGTTCCCAAATGGAACTTTATGTAGTCCCAATGTCCCATGTAATCAATGAAATAAATGTCTTCGTCTTAAGAATTTTTAATCTCCAAATATTGAATAATTAAAAAAATTTACCAATTTCTTTTCAGTTTTACTATTGTGAAACTATGATACCAGTTTTACTATTACCATTGTGAAAATATGATATTTAGGCTTATGAAACCAAACAATATCAATGATTATCTAAATATGAATATTATTTTGACTATAATTTGAACTCATTATTTGAATTTGAATATAAATTTATTTACCGAAACAAGTGAATACCTCTGATGGGAATACCAATTATAGTTCATGTTTTCAGTTTTAATAAGATTCTGATTTTAAGTACCTACTCACAGTACGGTGCCCTACACTATTTTTATTTTGAAATTGAACACCCAGCCATTGTAATTTACAGATTTTAAGGTCACTTTTAATTATAGTTTTTTTTTATTTATCACTTTTCAATCCCTAGAATACATCAACATAATTTTACTACATCATTGTAAAATTGTACATATAGATCTATAAACACTGAGTGTTCACTAGCAGGTGTTCCTTCCATCCCCTCTCTGCATAGCCGTTTGTGCAGTCAGTCAACTTTTAGGCACTGTAGGCAATTTTTAATTTTCTGAAGGTTAGCGTTTAGTCTTTTTTAAATCAAACTAATTTTGCCTGACACAGCAAATGTTGACATTGAAAGATTTGTATGAAAATTATTTTATTAAAACATTATTTTGAATCTATGAACAGTGATGATACCTACAAGGAATGTACTATAATTTACATCAGGTATTATAAATCACTTATTAAGTAGTGTAATATATGGAATGCAGTCGAATCATGTGAAAATATAAATCAAATCAATATATATATGAGAAATTAAAATTAAGGGCTAGAAAAAGCTTTTAGAAGATTTGTCTTCTAAAACAACTAGAAGACATCTTCTAGGGGGGGGGGGTTTGCATTAGGGGAAAGATTCCCTAATGCAAAACAGAGGAGACTTTGCTTCCTTTGCTTCCTGTGTGGTGTTACAGGACCAGTTGTATTCTGCTGGGCTTTGTGACTGAATTAGTAGGAACCCATCAGCAGATAAATCTGAATGAATTTAAGAGGGACTGCAATAATATCGAGTTATAAGTTCTCAAAATAAGTAAAGGAGGGTCCTGAAAATTTTCAAATATCAAGAACTTTGATGAAACTGTATTTAATTATACAGCTTCCATAACAGAGAGAGAAGAAAATTAAGTAAAACTACACACAAAAATATTTATTTCATCTGAATAAAGATTAAGGAGTCTAACATCAGTAATTTAATTTCCAAAATGCCTTATTCCTTTTTTACTGATTTGTGGCTTAAATATTTCAAACTAAATTAAACAATTCCTAACTCCGCAACTTTCGTGCGGCGCAGTACGTTATTAACCTGCGTGGTTCAGGTTGGCATTGTTAGTAGTAACACAGCGCACTTAACTGGCAAGGTGTTTTCCAAGATGCCTAGATGCGATTGAGCAGCGTTGTTAAACACTAGTAAACATGAGCTTGTTCATTGTTCGCCTCTTGAATTGGTGCAATTAATTAAAAACGTTACGTACCTTAAACTGTCATCAATTCATTGCCGAAATCATACAGATTTTGTAATTACAGTATTTTTAATTTTCTATCAAATGATACCAAGTTCAGAAGGATTGGACAATAAATAGCTGAGAAATAACGATTTTTAGTTGTACAGGGTGCTAAATCAGAAACAAGCTGTCAGGGTGCGCCTGGCCTTTACAACTAAAAATCGTTATATCTCAGCTATATATTGTCCGATCCTTCTGAACTTGGTGACGTTTAATAGAAAATTAAAAATACTAAAAAAGTGTACTTGTCTTTTTTCCATAAAATCAGCTGATTTAAAAAAAAATTGAAATGGCCGCCATATTGAAACAGAAGGATATTTTTTAAAGAATTTTTTGCAATTATTTAATTTCTACCTTAAACACTATACCAAGTTTCATAAAGTTATCTTCAATGGTTTTTGAGATGTAAATTTTTATTGAAAAAATATAAAATTGCGGATATCTTGATAGCAAGGCGTTTTTAGAAAAATGTTATTCTAAATTTTCTTTTTATTTTGACCAATAGATAGTTTAAGTTGGTTTAAGGGTAAATTTGGTAGTCATATAAACTACCAAAATTTAAAGATATTCCTTCTGTCTTCTTCCCGTAAATTTTGTCAATTCCGAAGAACTTGAGTTTTTTGACATTTTAACCTTATTTTCTACAAAAACACTCGCTAACCACACTGCGTGATGCACAACTGACCGGTCTCAGACCGGTGGGCTTAATTGTGCAGCGTAAGCTGCGCAACGCAGTTGGCGGTCAGTCGCGCACTGCGCAGCTAGGAAAACACTTCCATTGGTTTGTAAAGAACCGGTGATTTTTCCAACCGTGGAGCACGGAGTGCGCAACGCAAAACGCCCAGTTGCGAAGCTAGGAAAACGTAGTTCAAAGGAGCTATTTATCATAGTTTAGTATCAAAGAATGTATAACGATGTAAGGATAGAATACATTTATATTTTCAAGAATACCTATTGCAACTGCTTAATTAATTACTACGTTAATCTATTCACTCCAATACAAAATCTTCTTCAGCTTCAAGTCGCTAATGTAAATTATAAAAACAAAGACAAAGTAATGAATATATAGATAGGGTAATGTGTAGGCATCTGATACCAAATCAAGCAAATACAAGAAATATGAAGATCATGGCAGCACTGAACAATAGTAAAAATAATCTGATACTTCAACAATACCGGTTGGTGATGCAAAACTTGAGGAATGGTTGGAGAGGTTTGAGATTATGTAATAAATTCAACAAAAGTTCTAAGACGATACAAGAATTAAGTTTCTCAATTAATACTTGGCACTCTTCTCGGAGGACATCAAAGACGGTATGCTAAGTAGGTTTCTCAATTTTCTGATCGGCCCTTTGCCGCCGCAGGGTCTTGTGTTTCCTCTAACACAACGCGAGTCCTCCGTTCTACCGGCTCAAACCACGGAGAGCCAGCCGGGAGTGACCTCTGATGTACAAAGCAAAACTTATATATCCACTGGTCTGTAAGAAAGCGATTGTGAAAATCAAGGTTATAGACTAATTCACAAATTTTACAGGGGGGTGAAAAAACTTTTGGAAAACCGAAATAATGAGGGAAATTTTTTTATCCTCACTTGAACCTTCAAAGTATCATTGCATTCTAAAATTGAGTACATTATTGTTTAAGTCTAGTAATTAAGTTGGATTAAACTACAGGGTGTTCCTTTTATTTTTATTTTTATTTTTTTAACACAACCCAAATTTTATTTTACTAGTAAAAGGATTATACGCCCAAGATCCCTGGATTTGACTCCATTAGATGAATTTCTTGGGAATACATAAAAATAAAGGCAAACGAAAACAAACCACAGGATATTCAGCAGCTGAAAATAAACATAACAAATTTAATACAAGAAATTTAAAGAAGTACTTTGCAAAACATGTTCAGGAATTTGATGGAGAGAGCACAACTTTGCATAAATATCCATGGCGGATTGTTTGGACACCTAAATTAAGCTAAATGTGATCAAACTGAAATGATAGGTTGTATAACATGTAAAGATTAAGAAAACAATACTTATTTCATCTACACATGAGCATTGGCATTATTCAATTTTAAACATGGGTTGCGTTTTAAATTTAATACCCTGCAGTTTAAAACCCCAATATTCCTGAAGTACTGGTAATATGCAAGAACAGGGGTTCAATATTACCTTTAAAAAATTGAATAAATAAAAGCTTAATTATTTTGGGAATATTAGAAAATTAATATTATACCTCTAATCCTAACTACTTGCTAAAAAGGGTCGATTGTTAAATCAGAATAAAAATACCATCCAAGTTGGGGAGGAAGGGAGGTCCCATCACGTACAGGACTCGTGATGTGAGCTTGCAAGCTACATATTTCTAATTAGTGTATATTGCAGTCACATGTGCTACACTTGGTGCTTGTTACCTGACCTTTACCTGGTGGAGCAAAATAAAATTCTGATTCCACGGTAATTTGATTTTTTCAATCTAATTCTGTTATTTTGTATTCAAACACAACCTAAATGTAAGTGCTTTGAACATAAGAAAAATAATTATTTTGCTTTATAATAGCAATTTTTTCAAAATAATTCTTAATGTCTCCTTGTATTATTCAATTTATTTATTTTCCATTTAACAGTTTACAATATTGTAATAGGCATCATCAAGATTATATGTAATTATTAATATCTAAACTAAAATTAATCTGTTAAATCAGAGAAAGCTGAATATTTACAACATTTTTGTACATCGTTATGCATATTATGGGCCAATCAAAATAAATAAATAATAAAAATAAAAGTGGTACATGTGAAATGAACAAGAGTGTTATGAGACAATAAAAAACAAAAGAATAAGAGGCTTAAAGTTAACAAAAGTTAACAGACATGGAAACAGGCAGTTCCAGGTAATCATAATATGGCTGAAAGGCTTGAGGTGATTTAGAAGAGCAAGTCATGGTTGGGCTTGACAAGAAGCTATCCAGATTGTAAAAAGCTTTGTCTATTAACCAAGTATTTGAACGAGAATTTGAACTTGTTTGAATTTACAGTGAGAGCTTCAACTGACAGTTTATTACTCAATTTTATTTGCAAGTAGAGATGGCTGTCAATACTGTTAAGAAGTCTAACGATGGTAAGTTTTATTTTGAAAAATTTTGGGTAGCACCAGTGGCGGTTCGTGCATAGGAGCACATGAGCACGTGAACCCCCTATGAAAACCCACAAATAATGTTATTTATTAAAATACTTCTATATAAATGCAGAATATCCCAAACAATTAAAAATGACATTAATAAGCAACAGCAAAGAGCGCGCGTTGCACTCGACGTTGTCACTAGAGCCAGAGAGGCGAGACTGAGTTTGGAGCGCAGCGCTCCGCGGCTATAGGCGTAGGACGAGTCCATTTGTGGCAGCGGCGGGGGAGGAACCATGATTGCATGGTGCCTTATGGAGCTTCCCTCGGAGCTGCTTCCTAGTGTGCCCATGTGCGTTTTAACGAGGCTTGAGACTTGTTTTTTTTTTTGGTTCGGATGATGTTAAAGTTTATTATAATATAATTATTGTGTGTTTTAATGTTGTTTTTAGTGATAAATATGTTTATTTCAGTAATATGATATACTCTGATTATTGAAAGAAAACAATTGGCGTACCAGCCGCGCGATAGCTGACCCTCTGCAAGATAATTTATTACACTCCTGGCTAATTTACTAAAAGCGTGTACAATTATTTCAAACTTGCTAAAAAAACTTGTATTATACTTTTTAAACAAATAAAATTTACTAAAACTTGTAACGAAATATTTTAGTTCAACTTTATGAAATAGAAGGAGTCAGTTCTGATGCGTGTCAGTGGCAGCGTTTTCTTTCGGTAATCAAGGTAAAGTCGTAATTCATCGTAGGTTAATGATTTTTATTTTAAAGGATTAATCAAGAAGAGCATTAATCAGTGATGGAGGATAATAATTGCAGGCCTCAGTTCTCAGTTAGTTATTTAAAAAACATTCGGTTTTCCGATTTATTTAATATCATATTAATGTGTAATAGTAGCAAAATACGATTCATGTTCGTCAAAGGTAGGGTGGTCCCTTAATAAATTTAATACTTTAAGCATTACACTCGTGTATAACAGGTAGGTATCTCAAGAAATGCAGGCGCTATGGTCTTTTAAGCGTTTAAAGTACTTAAATACTGATTAGTTTGACAACAACTCTAGTATAATACATGATATCATGTATATATTTTTTAACTGTGAACATGTACATAAACTCACGAGCCGCCACTGGGTAGCACGATTGTAAATTTCTAAACGTTGTGTGAATTTATCTAAATTTTCCTTTACATATACTAAGCTGAAGTAAATATAAAGACTTTGTAATGTTATTATTTTCATTTGTTTAAAGAAGTCCCTACAACTAGTTCTACTATTAGCACATTAGCACCCATTATAATATTTAATGTTTTTTTGGGTGTGAAAAAATGTTATGCGCGCTCCTACAGTAACCCAATAATCTCAAACCATAAATTAAATGAGGATGGAAATATGCAAAATATGAGGTAACCATCATATCAAGAGTAACTCAAGTTTTCAATCTACGAAGTAAAAATAAAACCCTGGATAGCATCATAATAATATTATTTGCATGAGTTTCCGAACATAATCTATTATATAAGTGGATTCCTAGTCAAACGCAATGGTTAGACTAGAATAAAACGAGTTTTTGAAAGCTTATTTACTTACAACTGACTTTTGTCCATAGACTTTCAAGAAGCAAAAATGTTTGAATATCATAAAACCTATATAAAAATTAAAACCTAAGTATTAGAAAATATGACTTTATAATTGCTCTAGAGATAATATTGGAACAAGGTTCGATCTTTAACCCTTTGCGCTCGGAAGGCCACTATCAGTGCCCATGACATAGTCACAGACAGCTGGGAATTATTTACGTACTCTCTCTCCCTCCCGCTCGGATGGCCACCAATGGTGGCTGCTCATATTTCTCTGCCAACTCGGCAGCCATATTGCCAACTGTGCTTGAGCAGCTTTGAATTATTTTCCTGAGTTGTTCCCCAATAATGACTTCAAATAATGAACCCAATGAACCCAATAATGAACACTTCAAATTAAGAAATAAATAATTATGAGTTTGTTAAATTTACTTTTGGTTATCAAAAACGTAATTTAATAACCTAAAAACATTTTTGAACTATAATTTAAGGCTCACAACTATAGATAAATTAAGTAATAATTAACTAAAAATAGCATATAGTATTAGGCTGTCAGGGTCGAGACTTTTTATTTGTGAAAATCAATCTAAATTATGCTATTTTGACAAAATCTTCGCTAAAAGTATGATGTATATATTCCAACCTGTAATGTGAGAAAAAATTCCATTCAGATAAAATGTAAAATTTGCTAATAATATCAAATTTTTTATCACTCTACAAACACTGCACTATGTGTTGTGGTTCGATCTTCTGCATTGATTAGGTAAATAAGAAACAAAATGAAATAATGTATATTTAAAACTTTTTATTGTGAAAAACAAGTATTTTAATATTTCAAAAAATACTAAATTACATTTAGTATTATATCCATATTGTTGTTTTAAAAACATACTGATATTTACCAAATAACACACGTATCTAAAACTGTGCAGTCACTATAACTAATAAAAAATATATTCTATAATAATTAATAACAAAAAACGCAGTAAAAAGTTATAAACACAACTTCAATCCAACTTTATAAACATTGAAACGACAACAGGTGATTCAGTACTGACAGGTCGTGTTACATAGCAACGAATCAACGAGTTTTTTTCTTCTTGGCGGTAAAAACGCGGGATTTTCATTCGCTAATGTAGTTTAAGAGTTACTCAATAGGTTGTAGCACTCACCAGACATCCTACTTTACGTATTATTAAATAAATAGAAAACATATGTCATGGGCACTGGCACAGGCCATCCGAGTGGAAGTCGGATTTTATTATGGGTACTATTTGTGGCCATCCGAGCTGTGAGACACAATGTTGCCATAATAATTCTGAGCTGATGCAATAATGGCGATGGCCACCATATGTGGACACCCGACTGCGTAGGACAGACATTAAATGGCCTATCCGAGCGCAAAGGGTTAAATAAATTAAACTTTTTTATATCTTGATATCGATGAAGCCCCTCAAACCCTAGTGTGCACAAAATAGTGCAGTCAGCTTTGAGCATTTTATATTTTTATTCTCCTATTTATTTGTGACCAGCTGCTAGTAGCTTGGCTTTGCTCAACAGGTTGTTTTCTCATTGTTGGATAAGTAATTGATTGCTGCATTCTGTTGGTTACCATTGGAAGCATTTCAGACTATGACAAAATTGTTTTGATGCAAACAAATTAAATCTAGAGTACTTCCAAGCTTTCAAGCTTTAATTTGACACTAAGATCGAGGGTTTACAACTTTTAGTTTTGGCTATATAGCAACTGATACCAAGACACAGCTCTCTTTCTATATACTAGTGGCCTTTGATTATAGAAAATTCACTTTTGAATGGATAGAACATCTGCTTCACTGCATATATTTCAATGATAACATTCGGTTTTTAGTTCCGATGATAACTTATGGCTTAGCTGAAAAATTCTGTTTACGCTTGATCGGCTGTTTACTTTAAATTGTTATTCCGATTCAAAATTTTGTTTTCTATTTTTAATCTTTGTTATTGATATCTGTAGTATTCATAGTTTCTACTATTTCAAGCCTACAAAACATTTTCCCGCATCCCATCAGGTATTACAACATCTAATAATTATTAGCTAATTCTCTCCAGTTATTCACCTAGCATTAATGTTTTTTGAACCCTAGCTAAGCCAAGTAAAGTACTAAATATAGATCAAACAGGAGATGAAAACTTAATCTGACATACAACAGGCTTACTCAGGTGTCCTAAGTCCTTTAGCCAATAGTTCCTAAATTCTTGTTTCACCTAAAATTTCACATTCAACAATGGGAAACATTATTAACATCAATTAACTATAAAAAATTGAGTCTTACAGACTAATTGAAAAGAATTGTTGTTTAGTAACAACTTTGCATGATTTTTTCAAATGATTGTTGCCAGCTTGGTTCAAATTAACTTATCAGAGTATCTTAGGGTGCGGTCACATTGTTTGCAAGTATGCATGAAAAAATGGCTGCACGACCGTGCATAAAGAAACAATTTGTCCTATTAAATAATCTAGTAGAAACTTCAATGAGGCGGTCAGCGGTCACATTGCATGCTCTAGGTTATCCTAGCTCACACATACGTGAGTCTTTTCATGTGACTTTAATTTTTTCAGTTGATTTTATAGTGAACACCAGATCCCTGATTTGGTGTTAACTATTTTTTCGGTTTTGATTTGCTATACCTTTTGTTATTTTGGGTTATGTGTTTGCTGTAAGAATAAACTATTGATAGAATTGGTGAGCTAGGTAAATCATATTTCTGATTAAGAAATAAAATGAATTCCAGCTTTAATAGAGATGTAACATGTGGCCACAAAAACTGAAAAGGTTGTCCAATCATGTCAGATTAAAGGTTGACATTCCACCCTATTTTATGCTTACAGGAAATATAATTTGAGAGCGTTTAGTGTAAACTATGATATTTTTCACAGTTTCATAAAATATTTATGAATTAAAACACTAATGCTTAAAAGTAAAGATTTCAAAGAATAAAAATGATATTTCTTTCCTTTTTTGAAGTCATGGAGTCCCTAATTTAACTGCCCTCTTTGTATTTCATTGATCTGTCTAAAATCAAGGCTTGGCCGGTATTGTAGTACAATGAGCAGCTGTGATCGTAAATTTACTTGCTGTGAGCTCGCAAAACCATTTTTTCATGCAAGTGTATGAGCACTGTGATTATGTCCTTATAATGTCATGATGTAATACGCTGCTGTCAATATGTATACCAAACATATATTGACAATATCATTCTAAATGTCAAGTTGTTTAGCAAATACATGACAGATTGTTACTTAGAATAAGAAAACTAACTGAAATCGAAAGTAAACAACAATATTATAAACAACAACAACAACAATATTATAATTAAAAAAATACTTAAGTATTTCAGCTAAATCAGTACAAACTGTTCTAAGCAATGATCAAACATTTCTATTATTTCAATTTTAACCAATTTATCTTTTGTGACATAAATACAAAAACAGTTTAAAGAAACCAAATAAAGTTTTTTTAAGTCGTCAATATCATAAAATAAAATAAATAAACAAATATTATTTTTAAATCTAACTTTATTATATTTAACAAGTGATCCTGATAGACTGGCTTGATAGGAGTCTTAACCGATGATATAATGTATTATTACAGAGTATAATCATGTTTCCTGAGGATAAATTTATGTGAAATCAAAGCCAGCTCTCACGATCGGTAATTGTAATGCAAAACATGTCACCATGTAAGAGTCTGTCAGGTAAAGTTTTACTCGCTTTTTCATTCCTGAAGTATACCAGAGAAAACAACATTTGGCACTCCCCCCCCCCCCCCATCCCCTCACATCACACAGGCAAACTTGCAGAGAGGGAAACACAAGCTGTAATGATTTTTTACTTTCAGTGGGAAATTATAAGTAACTTTATAATATGGAGTCATTACAGAATCGGAAGCAGAATGTGTCATTAAATTATTTTTACCAGATATGAGCATGTTAGTAAAACATTACAATTATTTACTAAGAAAAAGTACAAAAGCTTATGTTTTAAGTTTACACTTTAGGATGTCCCCAGTATTGGATGAGACTATACTCCTAGAATATTATAATGGAAATACAAATACCTTTATTTTCTATAACAGATTCTTCTGTTTTTGTTTGTGATTTAAAAATTTAATTTTTAGTTAAAATAATAATATTTTGTTTTTGTTTTTATTGTTTTGCCTCCGGATTACGGGACTATTCAAATTGAATTCTAGAGGTTCAAATACCTTAATCCCTTCTTGTTATCCCTATCAACTGAATAGCGTTGACCTGTTTCAACCCAACAAAGAGGTCGTCCTTAGGCTAACAATATCATCAAATTCACTCCGAAGAGGTCGTCATGAGTCTTGATAACGCTAAAAACATTGGAAACGTCTACACATAAGACCATTATCACCGTCTGGCCTCAAACACAGTCCATGGCGCGGCGATGAGTTAAATGTTGACCTTAAGTTTCCTTAAGAGTAAAGACGATATTTCTTTCCTTTTTGAAGTAATGCTTAAGGAGTCCCTAATTTTCACTGCCTCTTTTTTATTTCGCCAATCCTTGTAAAAACAAGACCTGGCCAGTATAGAAATACAATAATTAATTGTGACAGTAATTGTACTCACTATAGTGGTTGCTATGTTAATGGTCTTGTTTTTCTACTAAAAGGAATGCTGATCTATAATTTTAACTCCCCCCCTCCCACCAATTAACAATTTGATTCATTCATTGTGGCATCGTAAACTTAAAATGTCCAAACCATATAGCGAGCTTACGGTTTGCCAAGTATATGGGAACACAACAATTACTTTCCTATTTTAGACAATAGACAAACCTATTAGGTAACCCCATAAAAATGTTTACCTTTCCACATTTTTAAAATCTGACTGATTAAAGTAAAGGCACTTCATTCCATTCGTGAAAATATTTGATAATGTTTTTCCTTTTAGCTCGACATCGGTTTCAAACTTCAGCTAGATTAACCGATCATCCACAATATTTTATTCGTGGTTAATTTCGAAACATAAAAATTCTATTGACTGAGATTTTACACAAATCTTATATGAGCAAAATTTATAAATAAAACGTAATATATTTTTTTAAAAGTTCAATTTCCGTGCCTCAAAAAAATTAGTTTTGATAAATTATAAAATATAGAGTGTTAAATTATATGTGACATGACATTTTTGGTTAATAAAATTGCTAGATAGGCCTTGCTATACTCTTTCATGTTAAATGAGTTTAAAATAGGTGAATTTTTGTAATTCCTTGACAGTCTGCCTTTCCTGAAATTGAATGTTTTGTTTTTGGTTGAAAACAGGTTGATTTCCAGTAAATCAAATTGTGATGTACCTAAGTGATCAATAAAAACATTATGCTTTCATTAGTATTTTTAGTGTACATTGTTTTGTTAGGCCCGTATTATACACGGACACTCAGCGTCCCAAGCGGTTGGGCCACCGACGTCCCGCCTGTGTCCCGGAAGTGTCTGGGAAGCTGTTTAGCGGCTCGGACACAGCCGGGACACTGCAGGGACACCGCATCGGCACCGCCTCGCCACCAAATTACTCAGTTGTTACCATGAATATTTTTTCGGTACATGGATATTTTTCCATTTCACAAATAAAATCTTTTGTGTTCATAAAAAAATCAATTTTTGCATTTTTAGGAAAAAATTCCTTTTTTTATCTTTTGTAGCTGTCTCCTTTGATCCACCATTTTTTTCAACTTTAAGTTGTATATTTGCACAGTTGGAGAAAGTTCAAAAGCGGTTTTTACGCTACTTGTTTTATAAAAATAATAATTTTTACATGTTTGAAGTTAGCTATAATTCAAGTTCAAAGTTTAAATTCAAGAATAAAATTAGCTTCCGTTTTAAACTTCATAAATTAGTTCTAGGACAAGAAGATGATATTAATACCCTTCAGAAAGTAGATATTTATATACCTCTATTCAATAGGAGGTCGAATAGTTTATTTTTTATAAGGAACTATCGAGCAAATTACGAGTATATGATTAATACTACTCTGAATACCATGATCCGTGATTACAATTATGTTATCTCGTTGAATGCTGATGTAGATATTTTTCATCACAGTGGCAGTCCTCGGGCGTTGCGCTACAGTCTGTGTCCGGGACACCGTGTGTCCATGTATAATGACTTGCGGGACGTTCCCATAAGATTCAATATTAATTTTGACTAGACGCTGGCGGCCCAGCTGCCGAGACGCATATCTGCTTCCCGGGACGCAGATCTGCTTCCTGGGACGCAGCCGCGTGTGTCTGGGCTGTGTCTCGCCCTCTGACACAGCCGGGACACACTTCAGACAAAGATCTGCGTCCGAGCCAACTGTGTCCGTGTATAATAGTTCGCGGGACACTCCCATTTGATCAATGCTGAACGAGTGTCTAGGGAAGCTAGCATCCCAGCCACTGGGACGCTGAGTGTCCGTGTATAATACGGGCCTTAGGTTTAAGATATTTTTTATGATTTAATTTAGGGTTATCTTCAACAAGTCTTCAGCCCAGGCAGTTCCCTGCATGTAAGGGCATAACAGATGATTCTAAATAAATAAATCAATGAGTTATAATGATCTACTGAAACAGAAGAAATTCTGAATTTAATATAGCCTATATGTTTAAAGGTAGGACCAGCTGCTAAAATCTATATTGAAAACTATGTTTTTTAAACCTAGGACCTGGACTTTCCATTTTTTTATAACAAAATACCCCCGTTGCAGCAGACCTGCATACTCAGCGAACTTCAAATGCAAAACAATATATTTCAATTTCAATCCAACATACCGGGATTTGACATGTTTTTGTAAGCTCTATAGGAATAACATGGGGGATGAGCATGCAGGTTTGCTGCTACAGGTATATTAAAACTGGGTGGTTTTAATTCAATATTTAGTAGATCAGAACTAGAAGAAGCCATTTACCAATTTTAAGCGAATTTCCCCTTTAGGGAATTAGCGAATTTTCCCTATAGGGAATTCCAACAACGTCCTCATTTACCAGTTCGGTAACAGGCAAAACCTATAAAATTAACTCGAACCTCACATGTGAATCTAAAAATATAGTCTACCAAATAAAATGTAAAGAATGTGCAAAAGACTACATTGGCTCCTCAATAAATACCTTACGCACAAGAACGACAGGACATAGATTTGCATTTAAACACAAAAAAGTTGAACAGCCATTGGCCAAACATGGAACTATCCATAATAAAACGTTTGAAGAACTGTATGAAGTTATACCTATCCGCCAATTAAAAAATGATTCTGGTATACAGCAACTGCGGACTATAGAACAAGCACATCAAATGGTATTAAAATCTAAACATCCTCATGGATTAAATTTAAGATAAGACTTCACCATGAGAGCTAAAAAGAATTAATTATTTTATACCATATGACTTTATACAACATCAACTTTTTTGTTTACACTTTATATTATTCTATTTTTAAAATGTTATAGTTTGTGTTAAAGATTTTTTATACTTAATTTTTTATATTTATACAACTTTATATTGTACATGAATAAGCGAAAAGCGAAATATAGTACAGATTATTGAATTTTACAGTTATTTTTGATGATTCAAATATATATATATATTCAAGATTCAAGATTCAAGATTCAAGAATTTATTGACCATTAAACAAATACTTGCAATAGGTCACGTCAGAATTCAAAATACATTAGTACATTACAAATGCAATTAAAGGCTACAAATGCATGCCTTAATTATAAAATGCAAATAAATAAGAGTTTAAGTAGAATAAATATAATAAATCATATAGGCCCTAGGTAATAAGTTACAAGTGCAATAAAATACAAACGCATGCCTAACATATAAAATACAAATGAATAAAAAAAACTACTAGAACATGCATCAGAGCAGCTAAAATCAAGTAGTAAACTTCAAATTACCGGTATCTGCACTGTAAAACTCATTTAACTCATAAAAAGGCCTCTCAATTAACCAAGAAAACAAAACTTTCTTAAATTTATTTACCGAGACATGCTGTGCACTGACATGCAACTTATTGAATAAACTTATGCCTACAGCCTCATGCGAATTGATTACTTTAGACAGTCTGGTATAGGGCCTATTTATCAAATCACAGCTTCTGGTAGCATACCCATGCACATGCTTATTCAAAGTATAACTATCAAAATTCTTCTTAACATGCAACAGGCAAGTCAAAATATACAAGTTTACAACAGTAAGGATTTTCTCTTGCTTGAATATAGCTTGAATATGCTTCATATATATACAGGGTGTCTCACCTAAGGTGTCTCAAACAGATTGCGGACAAACTATTGGTCCTACAAGGATGAAACAAAATCATTTCCCACTAAATCGTCCCCAGGGAACAACGTAAAAATATTTTTAAGCTTTTTAAAATACAGGGTGTTCCAAAAACCTGGGGTCACGGGTTTGTATCTCGTAATTTTCAAATGTAAACATATGTCATGTTGTGCATCATTTTAAAGCTCTAAACAAGACAAACAATTTGGTGAAAACAGAATTGATTTATCTCAACTAATTCCAAAATGGCGGCCATTTTCGTGAAAATTGTTGTTATTTACGGAATACCCTGTATCTCGAGAACCATAAAACAAATTTTTGTTCTGTTTAAAAATTATTAATCCTCGTAAAGTCAGGTTTAATTTTATATGTGACATGCCAACATTTAAAAAATAAAAGTTTTTGACAGTAAATTATATTCCCATACAGCACATAACGTCTATACAACGTCTATATAAGGGCTTGCAAGTTACATTGACGTCTAGGTCAATATTCGTACATCTATTAGACATCTGCGATATCATGTCAAAAAGACATCTAACGCGGATGTCAAAATGGCGTCCATTAGACGTTGTCGTACATGTATATGACGTCAACGTAATAACATTTAATAGACGATGTATAGACATTGCCGACATCACCGAAAATAATAAACCAAGTATATAGTACAAATGAGTATATTTTTCGTCAATAAAAACAATATCGCTGAGAACAGAATATCGATTAAACTTTTTTGAAATAAAAATGTAACGACGTTATTTCCTTAATTATATTTTATTTCCCTGATGACTACAATAATAAAAAAACTTAACATTTTTATTGGTTTGAATCCCAAATTAATCTGTTATTGTTTACCTCACTATGCCCACATAACAGGTTGTTTTTCGGCAAAGTTGCCTTCATTTGCTGTTGGTCTGATAAAGCAACTTTTCACTAGCAAATTTGTGACACATTTGCAGTTCTTTGTCTAGGCAAAGCTGTATCCTGATAGTTATGACAACTTGGCGGCAACTTAACATGAGTTTGCCATTTCACATATTCACCGTAGGTGGTGTTCACATAGAAAAATAATTATTATTATTTTGGTTAGCACCATTGGATTCAGCTAAAAAAAACAAATAATTTAGTACCTTGAATCATTGCTCTATGTCCATTGGTTACTGGATACTGAAAGTGGTAAACACAGTACGTTGCCCCAATGTCAACCTTATAGGAATTAAGTAACATTCTAGGCCTATATCTCGCTTATTTCTCAATATAATAAAACTTGGTTTGCGGCTTCATCTAGATGAGATTTAATGTCAAAATCAAGTCAAATCTCGCTATGTTCGATTGAACCAAGGCCACACTATAGTGTAGTGTGGCCTTGATTGAACTATGTTCTTTTGCTTTAGAAATTAGCTGAGTATGCATATCTGCTGCAACGGGAGTATTTCACTTTCACGTTATTTTAAAATTTCATATACACTTACCACATTACTCTTTTATTAAATAACTACTCGCATTGAGATTATAATTACTTTACATCGATTTGAGTAGAATAGAATAGTATTTAAACAATTAGACGAGGTAAATTTTAGGTAAAAAGTTTTTGTCATTACACTTTTTAAAATAGTTGTTTACTGAAAAAATATTATTATATTGTGAATGGGGAAAAAAGTGACAAGGAGGCACTTTATAACACGTTCTCAGTCCTTAAAGGTTATCTCTACACTACATTTGGATCCTATAATGTTTACCACCAAAGCAGTACGTAGTTAACATGAGATTTTGCCCTATGATTATTATCAGGTCTGGTGGTGTAGTGGATACAGGCTCAGCTTACGAAGGTAAAAGTCCCGGGTTCAAGTCCCAACATAGGTCAACAGAATTTGCATTGTGGTAACGTGTGTAGAAACTATGTACAAATGCATATCCTCACATAGATTTTTTTTATTACACTTTTTGGATTTTTTATATATTTATAATTACAATTTTGTTATTCGTTACTTTTTGTATGTTAATTGGATGTTCTGTAGATGTCAATATATGGATGTGTAATTAACATCTATTGAACATCTATTCTACATCCACGTTGAATGTTGATATAAGGTCGATAATGGTGACATTTGAACGTTGTAGATATGTCTATTAGACGTTAGACGTCTATAACGGTCACGTTTAATAGACGTGTGTGGTTTAACATGAGGTACATCTATTAGACATCTAGTTGATGTGACTGTGCTATCTGGGTTCTGTTTAAATGTTGGTAGCCCTGAAAATCAAAAAAATTAAATGGCAGCATACGACTAATTACACATCATTTTACAGGTCTCACAAAGACCAACAACTTTTCAACTTAAACCTACCTCCTATCTTCAGTGGTTTTGTAGTTGTAAGCAAAAAACTCTATTTTACCATATAAAGCCCATGTTAAATCTGCAGTCTTCGTGGCATTTAAATTTACATCCATTAAATCTAAGTACTTCACATTTAACATGGGCTTTATATGGTAAAATGGAGTTTTTAGCTTATAACTACAAAACCACTAAAGATAGGAGGTAGGTTTAAGTTGAAAAGTTGTTGGTCTTTGCGAGACCTGTAAAATTATGTGTAATTAGACGTATGGTGCCATTTAATTTTTTTGATTTTCAGGGCTACCAACATTTAAACGAAATATAATTTACTGTCAAAAACGTTTATTTTTTAAATGTTGGCATGTCACATATCAAATTAAAGCTGAGTTTACGAGGATTAATAATTTTGTTTTATGGTTCTCGAGATACAGGGTATTCCGTAAATAACAACAATTTTCACGAAAATGGCCGCCATTTTGGAATTAGTTGAGATAAATTAATTCTGTTTTCACCAAATTGTTTGTCTTGTTTAGAGCTTTAAAATGATGCATAACATGACATATGTTTACATTTGAAAATTCCGAGATTCGAACCTGTGACCCCAGGTTTTTGGAACACCCTGTATTTTAAAAAGCTTAAAAATATTTTTACGTTGTTCCTTGGGGTCAATTTAGTGGAGAATGATTTTGTTTCATCCCTGTAGGACAACTAGTTTGTCCGCAATCTGTTTGAGACACCTTAGGTGAGACACCCTGTATATATATATATATGAATAAATGATAAATAAATGATTTATTTCCAATCAAAAAATTACATTGGCAAATTAAGTTGAAGTTCTGGAAATAAACTGGCCACTTTTCCAGTAGCGTGGCCAGTAAACAAACATAATTAGTTCATGATTCACTCTTATCAGTCTAGCTCTCCTCTGATAAGGCTCACTGTGGTGATTATTAGCTTATTTAAAATAACATTATGTACGACTTAATGTACCTATATAAACAAAACTAACTAAGACTTCGTAACAAATAATTTAAGCTGATCTTCATCAATAGCAATTCATTTTATAACAAAAAAAGCTAATGCTAAATTTATAATAAAAAACAAATGTATTATTTTACTTTAAGTCAAATATTACTTTTGGATAACATAACAAATGCAGAACGTTGAGATTGAAAAATATAATTACGGATATTTACTAAAAGAAGGTCATATATACACATTCGTGCATGGCCCCGCGTAGAAGAACCTGGTCTACCAATACAAGTGCACCGCGAACTCGTACCGAGACCATCAGGCGGCTGGTAGGCCCGCAAAGCAGGGCCGTCAAAGCTCTATCCCTGCATGGCCCAGCAGCGAGATCCTATGTCACAGTGACAGTATAATTCGCACGCTCACACACACTATCTCAATATCCACGATTAGTATTACTGACTACATAAGATTATGACAACACGTGAATCAAATAACTAACGTCGAAAATACTAAAAAGCTATTCTCGTATCTTTTTAAAGAATTTAAATTTATTATTCAACAATCTAATATTTTTAGGAACCTGATTAAATAATTTCGGCCCTAAATGCAGTAAGGAACGTCTGAACATAATTTTGTTAACCTTGGGCAGTCTAAACTTTCCATGAACAACATTTCTTGTATTGTAATATAAATTTAGATTTCCCCTATTTCCACTTCGGACATAAAAAAATTTTAAAACCTTATAAATAAAGAGGTGTTGAACTGGTAACATTTTTAATTGAAAGTACAACGGGAATGAACTTACACGTGCTGTTTTTCTTAATATTATTCGTAAAAAAAAGTTTTGAGTTATTCTAAGTTTGTCAATTAAATTTTTATACGTCCCCCCCCCAACAAACAATTCCATACTGCAATCAGGAGTCCACTAAAGCAAAATACAATGTTCGAAGCAGCTGAATGCTGCAGAAATTTCTTAAAAAGTAAAAAGCACGAATTGAAGCTCATATTTTTCCATGCAATTCACAAACATGTTTTTCCCATGTCAGCTTTTCATCAAATATGACTCCTAAGTATTTTATACTATCGACCCTCTCGATAACCTGACAATCACAATTAAGATGAGGATCACATGTTATAGAATGGTATTTTATGTCAAAAGGAAAACATAAACCTTGAAAATCGAAATTTACAAATTTAGTTTTACGTACATTAACTTCCATTCTATTTGTGTCGCACCACTTCCTCAGTAATACCAGATCTCGCAACATATATTCACCAATTGTTTGTTCTTGGTCATGGCAATAAAACAAAGCTATGTCATCAGCGAAAGCGTTAACATTACCCTTAAATGGAAGATTTAATAGGTCATTAATAAATATAAGAAATAATGTTGAAGAGACCACCGATCCTTGAGGAACTCCGGATTTGACAACACAAGGATTACTGAAACTGTTTCCAATTCTAACGACCTGCTTTCTTTCTGCAAAAAAACTTTCAAACCATTTTAATGCAACCCCTCTAACACCCACACAAACGCGTGGGTGTGAGCTCTAACACACACGTTGTTTTTTGTGTGTGTTTTGTTGACTCTAATTTTAAGCAGAATAGAATGGTTCACTAGATCAAATGCCTTTTTAAAATCAATAAAGAGCCCGGAGGTTTTTTTACTTAAATTTAAATTGGTATATATTTGGTCGGTCACATGAAGCAAGGCATCTTCTTTGGATTTGTTTTTTATGAAGCCAAACTGTTTACTGCTAAAAAAAATTAAATTGTTTAAATATCTTAGTAACTTAACTTTAATAATTTTTTCAAAAATTTTTGAGAACACTGACAACAGACTAATTGGTCTTATATTGTCGAGCTTGATTGAGTTATTCTTTTTCCAAATCAGTACTACAATACTTAATTTTAATGTTTCAGGGAAAACACCTTTCTCAAAACTCAGATTGATGATATTGACTAGAACTGGAGCGATTTCGTCAGCTATGGTTTTAATAAGCTCTACACTAAAACTGTCAAAACCAGTAGATTTTTTATTTTTCAAGTTTCTAATAGTTAATATGACTTCCTCGACAGAGGTAGGCTCGATAAAAATGATCGCAGTTGATGGTCGAGTGGCGGAAGCGTGTCCCCCGCAGCCGAGCCGCCGGCCGCGGCACCGGGGCTGGTCGCCTGAGCAGTCTGTACCGCGATAAGATAATCATTGATGTTCCGTGCGATATCTACATGTTCACTCAAAACTGTCCCGTCACTTAATTCGATTCTGCTCACATTCTTATTGCTACTTCTACCAGTTAAACCATTTATAATTTTCCATTGTTGAGCTGAATTTCCCGAACAACTTTCTAACTTATTCTCCCAATATTGATCTTTAGTACAATCTATCTCTCTTGTTAAATTACAACTAAAATTGCAAAAATAGTCCATAAAGTTTCGATCATATGGCCTTCTTTTAGAGATCTTATAAAGTTTTTTCTTTTTCTCAATTTTGTTTAGTAAATGTGATGTTATCCAAGGAGTGATAGTCTTAGCCTTACTCAACCTTTTACTATAATTTATACTTTTTTTACAACTAGCCACCACCTCAGAAAGAATGCTATGAAATGTATCAAAACTAACATTAACATCATTGCTACTGTAAACTTCACTCCAGTTCACATCCTTTAATTTTATCTTAACTAAATTCATATCACAAATACTTTTACTAGATTGAATAGAGTCAACCCTATTTTTGTTGTTTTCAGTATTACTGCCGATAAATTTCAATCCTAAACAACAATGATCTGTTAAGCTATTTTCAAAAATGGCACATTTAAATTTATTTAAATCTCTGAATCTTATACAGATATGATCAATACATGTTTTGGATGTATTTGTTATTCGTGTTGGGCTATTTACTAGAGAATATAATCCAATATTATTAAGTAAACTAATGTAATTTTGAGCAGCTTGATCCTTACTTAATAAATTAATATTTATATCCCCTACATAAATTAAATTTCCATTCCCAACTACATTAGACAGTAATTGTAACAGTTCATTGCAAAACTCGTTTTCAGTAAATTTATGCAATCTATACAAACAAAAAAGTTTAAAATTAAATTTATAGAGTTTAATATTTAAACAGAGAGAATCAGCAGTTGACTTTTGTAGTGGAATTTCATGGACAACAATCGAGGCTTCTATAAAACATAACACTCCCCCAGCCCTATAATTATCATTACACTGAAAATAAGTATTATATCCCGGAATATTATAAAGACCAACCTCATCGGATCCAATCCAAACTTCGCTAAAAATAATG
This sequence comes from Flexamia atlantica, assembly GCA_035578135.1. Lineage (NCBI taxonomy): Eukaryota > Metazoa > Arthropoda > Insecta > Hemiptera > Cicadellidae > Flexamia > Flexamia atlantica. Next base: position 8,051,378 of record JAQJVK010000010.1, read on the forward strand.
AAATGGACCTTAGACGTTATTTTACTGAATTTAATCAGAAAACTATTAAAATTCTTCCTCATACTCCTTATATTGGTGTAAATAAAATTAAAATTGCTACAATCAGCCCCAAAAAACGTACTCATGCTTAAGTTGATCGAATTATTTACATCATCATTAATCATAGAAAATAAATAATCTTCTTAAATAACTTTAAAAAAAAACTCAAAAATACAGGAAGATGTACTTTGAATAAACAAAACTTGAAATACTTCCTACTCATTTTAGTCTTACTTTTTCATGTTAGGCTGTTTAGCTCATCGTAGTTGTTTATCCTTTTACACTTATCCCCTGAGGACTTACGGACAAAGAATTTACCCTCCCGGCTCCATGCATATGAATATCCCACATCCCTACATTTTTGCTTTAACTTAGCCAGGAATACTTTGTTCTCAGGCGACAGGTGTTCGTTCAAATAGACACGCTGCTGAGGGAATGAGGAATTTACCTGCTCAGCTGAAATAGTTTTTTTCTCCCTGTACTTAGCTAGCCAAAGGTCCTTTACAAGTCGAGAAGTAAACTGTATCACGACGGACGGGATGCGGTCCTTCTTGAAGCTGGGTACCCTGTGCGCTGCTGAGATTTGGCTGTCCAGCACCTCCACACCCAGGGCGCCTCCCACGTCCTTGACGACGGCGGTCATGTCTTCATTCGGCGTTACCGGGATTCCACTTATTTCTAGGTTGTTCTTCCTCGTATACTGCTCCAAGGTCCGTTCCCTGTCCCTCAGATCAGTCATTTCACTCGTCAGTGCCGCATTTTTTGCGTGTAGATCAGCGTTTTCCTTCTTGACCGCAGAAAGCTCGGCCTTCATCTGCTCTATAAGTTGATTATTTGTATCCAATTTATCGGATGCAAATTGTACAGATACCGACAGAGCAGCCATCTCGGTTTTGAAACATTTTAGCTCGTCGAAAACTTCCTTTTTAAACTGATCCATGACATTAATGAGGAACTCTTTGGTTAACCCAGTGGAAGATCCTAAGGTACTGCTGTGTGTAGAAGATGTAGTTCGACAGTCCTTACATTTCCAATTAAGACTAGATCGTGTTTTTTTACCTTCGATGTCGTCCTTGATACATGTAGAATGGAACACCTTACCGCAACTTCCACCGCACTTAACGACCGGTACGTTAGCATCGGACTCACATTCTAGGTTACACACACCACAGATAGCCATATTTCACAAAATTCAATAAAAATTAACCAACATTTAAGTCAAGCGACACACGATTATAGGTTAGTTCAATCATTGCACGTACGTGGCAACTCGCAATATCAGCACAGTCAGCAGGAGCGGTCAGACAGAGCGGCTTATCGGCTCGGCCTCCCGAGCTAGACTGTGTCTGTCAGCACGATAGCGGCCGTAAAAATGGTCCGATATTAATGAAATTTGGTACAGACATGTAAAGTGGTAATCCCTCGGACGAGTTCGTAAACCAGCCCGATCGGACCACCAGAAGGGGGGGTAAAGGGGGATAAACCCCCCCCAAAAATGGGTTATTTGAGTTTTTTGCATATAAAAATAAAATTTATCAAATTTTTGTTGGCACCATTGAATTCAGCTCAAAAAAACAAACAATTTAGTATTCTGAATCACTGCTCTATGTCAATTGGTTACCGAGATATTGAAAGTGGTAAACACAGTATGTTGTCCCAATGTTAACCTTATCGGAAATAAGTAAAATTCTACATCTCGGTTATTTCTCAACATATCTTGATAAAACTTGGTAAATAGCTTCTACTAGTTCAGATCTACTGGATATTGAATTGAAACCACCCAGTTTTAATATACCTGTAGCAGCAAACCTGCATACTCATTCCCCATGTCATTCTTTTGGAGCTTACCAAAACATGTCAAATCTCGCTATGTTGGATTGAAATATGTTGTTCTGTATTTGAAATTCGCTGAGTATGCAGGTCTGCTGCAACGGGGGTATTATCAAGATATGTTCAGAAATAAGCGAGATATAAAATTTTACTTATTTCCCATAAGGTTAACATTAGGGCAATGTACTTCAATATCTCGGTAACCAATGGACATAGAGCTATGATTAAAAATACTAAATTGTTTGTTTTTTCAAGCTGAATTCAATTGGATCATTTTAATTTTTTCACATGAAAAACACAAAAACCCATTTTTGGGGGCTTTATCCCCCTTTACCCCCCCTTCCAGTGATCCGATTGGGCTGGTTTGCGAACTCGTCCAATTGATTACCATTTTACACGTCTGTACCACATTTCATAAAGATCGGACCATTTTTACGGCTGCTATCGTGCTAACAGTCACATAGATATATATAGATGTACAGTATATATACTGTATATATATATATATATAAATTCAAACGAATGGTGTTGTTTGCTTCTGGGGCGTAAAGCGCTAGTTTCATGTTTCAAACATTGCTGGTTCGATCCCAGCGGCGGGCGACTCCTGCTCCGTCCACTCTGGCTGGCCTATGTGACTATTGCCGCTACAGTACCTTGCTGTCTTTAGATCGCTGCACAGGCTTATTGGCCCATGGCGATGGGCAGATGAGGTTTAAAAAATAAAGATTATTTTAAATGTGGTTTTTATGACAAAAATAAAATCTTTAGTTCCATGAAATTTAGTTGTGTCTTGTGATGTTAACATAGATGTATTCATACGTTCTCCAAGTCAGTCTAGGTTGAAAAATATTTTACCTTCTCACAAAGTGGCAATATGGTTGATTTTTCTACAAGGGTTTGCAATAATAGAAGCAGTGGCATCGACAACTTTTTCACTATACAAAAAATGAAAAGTTTCAGGTATTATACCTACAACAAATAACTGACCAAGATGCCCAAACAGTGAAAATTAACTGTACCTAATCTACTCATAGCCAAAAGATAAAGAACTTAACACCTTACTCACAGAAGTTTAATAGACAAAAACAACACAAACAACAAATATATTTATTTGGCTATTTTGGTGCCCAAACACAAATAGCACAATGAATAATTTTCTAAGATGTTAAAAAAAGGAGTCTTGAATGATGTAATGAATGCTGAAATAACAACAGTGGTTTTTTTTATTTTGATTTGTGTTTTTCTTAAAGTTAAAACTAGGGTAAAAAAGAAAGCATGAATCAGGGCCGGCCCCAGGCAGGGGCAAGCGGGGCAGCTGCTCAGGGCCCCGCGCTTTGGGGGGCCCCGCGCTTTCGAGAACCCCGCACGAAAAATCTTCACCATCTAATTAAAATAATGTTTGGTATTTTATCTGTTTCAAAACGTAATTAAAAACGTTGATAACACGACAAGTGCAAATTTAGATATACGAAAATAATTGGATTATTAGCAATGGTGAGTCCTTTCTTATGTTAGCATTTCGGTAAACGACGGGCTGTGGAAATCTCGGGAAACAACATCAGTCGTCTGCTGCGGCTGAGCGCTGAGCGGCAGGTGGTTTGCGCTTGCGCGCGATGTTGTCGTCTGCCTGTTTTGATTTGACTATCCGTACGACGTACATGTGTTTTATCGTGAATAGATAATGCTTTTATAAAAGCGACAATGAATGTCCAGTTTAATAGTAATTTTCTCTTATTAAAATTCTCTTACGTATCTTTATTGGATCAGGTATAGGTCGAGTCGGGGTCGGGGCCTGAAACTTTACCAATCTGGTCTAGTTTTCAAGGCCGTGGTCGTGGCATAACGGGGATTAGGCCTAGAGGATCTGAAAGGGAACAGAATTAGTTTTTATCACATTTTAAAGAGCTTAAAATTTAATGCTCGTTCAAAATAAATGTAATCAAATCCAGATACAATACGCGATTGCGCTAAATGATTTAGTTTAAATAATTTATTGTCACCAATTAAATGTGTAAATATGTTGAAAATAATGCTCAATTACCGGAAATGATAGTTTTTACTATCGAAAAACATTTGAAAATAATAAAAAATCGCAAAAACAAAAAGTATATTTTTTAAGGAAATAGGTCACGATGGGTCTCAAATTGTCAGGGAGAGCGTGCTTAAGAAGAATATGCAAAAATGTCAAGATTCGATCGATATTAACGGAAATACACATTTCGTATTGTTCCTAACTGTAGAAAGTCCAGAACGTCGTTTTTCGCGTTTGAAACTATTAAAACATAATTGAAAACGACTATGTCTACAGATAGACTTATTATTAGCGATTCTGTTAATTGAACGTGCCATGGTTGTTGGAATGATCTTTTATGTCCTCGTACGTATACAAGTTTGCTGAAAGAAAGACAAGAAAAGTTGACTTTTATTAATTGAATTAAAATAATCAATATATCATTAAAACAAGCACTCTCATTTGATTCCCATTAAATATGACGATAGGACTGATTTTGCAATCAATAACATTGTTTTTGTAAAATATTACAAAATATTACAAAAAAATTTATAAAATATTACAAAAAAAATTTGTAAAATATTACAAAAAAATATCACATTTCGCAACAAAGTCCGAAAATTAGGTCCCTATAATACTTTTGTTTGTTGTTTTTTCGTCACAATTAAACAAGGCAGCCGAAGCAGCTCATAGCGCCCGATAACAATGAATGCCAATTTTTTTTCTATACCCTTTCAAATTTGTATTATTTTCTAGTTATTAGATTAATTATTGAAAAATAAAAGATTAGCACTAACGCAATAAAACAATCCATTAATGAAGACTGAAGCGCTAAGCGCTACAGGCCTGCAACCTACGCACTTGCCTACACAACGGCTTTAAAAGGCCCCGCAACTTAGATCGGCCCTGGGCCCCGCAACGGCTAGGGCCGGCCCTGGCATGACTTGGGTAACTAAAGAATTGATTGATAAGAAAAACAATTTGACATCTGTAAGTGCAATCAGTCATTGAAACTAAATAGTTCTCCAGCAAGGTTCGAATGGTATTAAAGTAGATTATAAACAAAATGTTCAAGAGGCTAAAACAGTTATTATAATAATTTAATTTAGAGTTTAATGTACACAAACAACATGGTAAATAATTAATGATGAAGTAGTTAGCAAAAACAAAACAGGGAAGAATGTATTTAAACTGTTGGCAAATGACAATGAAAATCCAAACACAGTACTTCAAAATATTAACAATTATTTTACCAATTTTGTTATAAAAAAAGCTATTCCAAAGATGTCCGTCAGCCATAATCGTAAAAGTCAGGCACAAAAGGTATACTTTGCGAATATCTTTGTTTACCTAATTGCTATTCTTTGTAATTTAGTATTTAATATAAAACAAATATATTTATTTGGCTATTTTTGTGCCCCCCAAGACCTGAGCTCCATGGCACCCACCTGCACACGTCTATGCTTAAAGCCTATTAATAACAACATAAGATATTATCACAAGTGTAATTAATTATAAACTGACCAAGTAGAACATTCGTACCAATGTATATAAATATGGATGTTGTCAAATGAAAACTTGGATTTCCAACGATGTAAAAATATCTAGGGATAATACAGTTGTTTTAACATGATTGAATTCCCTCTCTAAATATGAGACCCTATTTAACATTTGTTTTCTTATTCTTCCCACTATTATTGTCATACAGCAAAAGTGATACATCGATAATATTTGTTGTCCCTTAACATAAGGTAATTAAATGAAATCCTTTGTTTGAAATTCATTGTTGGTGATGGTGATTTTATATTTTGATTAGGATTTTTGCGGACATTTGCCATCACTGATTAGTAAAAAACAAGTTTCACGACGTTTCGGGATCTGGAATCTGATCCCGTCTTCAGGTGGAAGAAAACCTAGAACATAACAAGATTAGTAACACATAGCCAGGAAAACCTGGAGAAAAACACAGCTAAAACAGAGAACTGTAAAAGCAGTCACGAAAACAATAAGCTGAAAAGAAAAAACAATACACAAAATAACACAGGAATCACAAGTATCAAGAATCACCAGGCAGGAGAGAGCACGTCCACACCCAATCAGAGCTGAGCTGAGACTGGTGGGGGGAAAGCAAATGGCGGCGGCAACGGAAATGGCGGCGCCCACAGCCAACCAAATCACGGCGCGCTACCGGTGGCGAAAACCTGAAACAGAGACATGTGATATGCAAATTCCGTGTGTCTGTTTGTGTTTTTTTTTCAGATCAAAAAACTGTGTTTACAGAATAAACTGCAATAGTTGCTCTAGGCCGTATTATGGCGAGACAAAAAGACCTTTAAATGTTAGAATCAAAGAGCACAAAGATAACACGAGGAAGGGCTTAGTGGATAAATCAAAAATTGCTCAACACTGCTGGTCTGAAAATCACCAGATGAATTTTGACGAAGCAAAAATAGTACACCGCGAACCTCATTTTTTCAAAAGAAAACTAATTGAAGCTTCATACATAAAACTAGCAGACCAACCAATCAGTCAATCTTCACTTGAAATAAGGCCAGTATGGCTACCAATATTAAACAAAGAATTGAAAGACAGGGAAAATAAAGTGTCAGCAAATAGGGTAATTACTAACAATTCTGTTCAAAATTCTCATAACATGTTAACCCGTAGCAAGGCCAAGGGGCAAAATCAGGTTAAAAAAAGAAAAAAAAAACACAAACAGACACACGGAATTTGCATATCACATGTCTCTGTTTCAGGTTTTCGCCACCGGTAGCGCGCCGTGATTTGGTTGGCTGTGGGCGCCGCCATTTCCGTTGCCGCCGCCATTTGCTTTCCCCCCACCAGTCTCAGCTCAGCTCTGATTGGGTGTGGACGTGCTCTCTCCTGCCTGGTGATTCTTGATACTTGTGATTCCTGTGTTATTTTGTGTATTGTTTTTTCTTTTCAGCTTATTGTTTTCGTGACTGCTTTTACAGTTCTCTGTTTTAGCTGTGTTTTTCTCCAGGTTTTCCTGGCTATGTGTTACTAATCTTGTTATGTTCTAGGTTTTCTTCCACCTGAAGACGGGATCAGATTCCAGGTCCCGAAACGTCGTGAAACTTGTTTTTTACTAATCAGTGATGGCAAATGTCCGCAAAAATCCTAATCAAAATATAAATGAAATCATTGTTTTCAAGAATCAAGGTTATATAACTATATAAACAAATACACGCATCAAAGTTTGAAATATCTATACTATTATAAAGAAGAGGTGGTTTCTGTATGTATGTATGTATGGGACAAGTGAACTCGAAAAATACTGAACCTACTGGGTTGAAATTTCACACAGATATAGATCATGAACCTGGGAAATATATAGGCCTATTCAATTCCTTAAAATCCCCTCGGGCTACGCCCCGTGAACATCCTTAGCTTCAATGTTTACATTTTATAAGGATGTAAACATTCAAATGTAAACATTCAAATACCGAAATGTAAACTGCTGTGAATACTACAATTTGACACAGTTCAGATAGCAGAAGTAAGATCAGCTGTAATTTTTATCGTGAGCGAAGCCACGGGCAACTGCTAGTAGTTAATATGATACAAGTGTAAGATACAAATAAGATCAAAATAATAAAGTGCAATATTAGCTTACTGAATACAAATGCAAAGCCTAAAATAACAAATAATAAATCAAAATTTATTTTTCACACAGTACACATAAATACTTGAATAAAAGATTTAAAACCACCGTAGGTATACATATATTATTTGATACAAATCAATTAGTGGACTAAATCATTACTGAACTAGCAGGGTATTCTGACCAATTTCAGCAGTTTATAAATACTACGTTATTGTTTGCCAATCTTTAACAATGGTTCTCTCTGTCAGAATATTGTAGTAAAGGTTTGCGTTTTCCTCTTAAAGAAGTTAATCTATCATACACTTTTTCATGACCAAATATACAGCCTATTTGTGAAAGACTAAAAGCTGTTGGTAGATTCCAATGTCAATTTTTCAACGGTGTGACTAAAAACAAACCTCAGCCTTCACTTAAATTGTTTTGAATATACTTTTAAATTTCTTTATTAAATATTCCGAAGAAGATAATTTGGAGCACTTAATGGATACAGTTTTTAAAATGGATAAAAGTTTAATAACGCAGATTATCTTAAAACTTGTAACCATTGACTATGAATGTAGAAGGAGACGTTTCACGGCCATTGTAAAATCTGTGGGTGGCAGTTTTGTAAGCACACTAGCGACTCAAGCGGAATTTTACTTGAACTACACCGAGAAAGCCGCTATGGAGTGGCGCTCCAAGCGGCGAGACTCGGAAGCTGTTCTGAACGGGTGGTCGACAGCTCGCAGCGGCCCGGCAGCGGCGCCGCGCGGCACGGGAGGGGGGGAGGCGTAGAAGCCAACCGCTCCCCTCGCTTCTCCTGCTGACAAACCGCTCTCATCCACGACTTGGCCCATCGCGCTGTAATAATGCCGTCGAGCAAAATTAAATTGTTTTGCATTGGCATAATAATTAAACTAATAAAACAATACTACTATCATTCAAAATATTTATTCCCAAGTAAGCTCAATATGAACTAATTTTTAAATAATTAATTGTTTATTACACAATTGTTTTAGAATTTTTTTATCATGTCCTATCCTAAAACTTGACCTAACCAAATGTTCTGTAATCAAAGAAAACCCGCAGTAAAAAAATCTATAAAAATATATTTTAAGTGCTCTGTTTAATTTCATTAATTGTGACAGCTTATTTACGTTGGAATGTATCGAAACTAGACTATCTGAATGCTGGATAAATTTTCAAACAGTCAAGTATACTTATAAAAAGTCATTAAAAAATCAGATAATAAAAATATTCTTATAAAATGATCAATGAAAAACGTAACTCGTATTTATAATTTATTTAAAAAAAATAATATGTTGGCCTATTCCTATATTAACAGTGTAAAAACCATTCTTATAATTTTAAAACTGCCATGCATTACTTGTATTAGTTGTATTGTCCAACGGTGATAAAGAAGGTTACATTACACTACATTACATTATTGCACTTTGTCGTTTTTCCAATATTTTTGTATGTGCTGTATACCTCTACCCAGGGCCGTACTCAGACCGGTTTTTCCGGACAATTTTACCGGGGCCCGGGCCCCGCCTAACATCTACTCCAAGAGTTAGCCTAGATGGACGGAGCTACTAAGTCTGATATCTATAATGATAAATTATTACGAATAATTTATGACGAAACATTTACTTTTACAACAGTAAAAGTAAAAGGCAAAATATAGTGTTGAATTTATTCCTACTCTGTACCCACTACAAACAATAACGCCCGTTTGTTTACTTTGCTTGGTTGGTTCACAGAGTTAGTTTCCTCCGTCGTTTTTCCGAGATTGATACCTAAAGTCTATGCGATCGTCAAATCTATTGCCGCCGCTGCCGCGCCGAATACCCGCGAACGGTAAATTCGTCGCGCGATCGAATTAAACGCCCGCGGTCATTCTCTTATTTTACAAAGTTGTTCGATAAGCAACGTTCCTATGACGGTAAATTTCATGGCTGTTAACTTTTTTGCAAAGTTGTTCCTACCGTTACGTGCGATCTATATACGTCTCATCTACCCGCGGTTGGTAAATACGTGAGATCGTCGTTCACATAATTTTCGCGCAATCAAATTCAAGGCAATTTACGGCCTAAGCAAAGTTTAACCTGTTTTTTATTCAGAATTTGAGAACATTATCCTTCCCAATAGCATTTCGGATGAAGCGGAATTTCGAATTACCGGGTTTTGGACTATCTACTGTAAAATTCAAATTGAAACAGCACATTTGCAGAGATTTTTTCCAACTCATTAAAAAAACCTAAATACAAATAATTTGTTTTCGAACAAAGCTATCCTTTTGTTTGTCCAAAATTACTACGCAGGCCTCCAAAACATATTGTAAAAGTGAAAGTGAAGTTTTTTTTCAAGAAACATTAAGTTTTGGATGTTAAATCATGACGATAATATCCAAATTTTTATAATTCTATATAATTGCTGTCAAATTTTTTGTTTCTAGAATTTTATATCTAAACTTTTATAGTCGTTTCCAATTAGTAAAATGAACTATTTCAATGATGATGAGTGTAAAATGAGTAAAATATATGTTAAAATAATTTATGACTGGACATATGATTTTTTAGAATTGGCACAGTTTGGTTGAGGATGCTTGTCACTAAAATTTTGCCATCTCTCAGGAATTTTTAAAGATTTTCTAAATTGCATTGAACCAAAATGAAATCCAATGATTGGTATGGGCTTTTACTCGAGGTATCATATTGTTTCGTTATTTAAAGATTTTTAGTTGTTAACAGATTTCACAATTAACAAACAGACAAAGTGTTTGTAGAATTTATAGATTTGATTAAAAACAAACCTTAAATGGTCCAATTAAATCTAGTTTTCTCATTTACTTAAGCAAAACATGGATACATCTTACAACATTAAAATATAATAAAATGTGTCAAGAATATCATCACGGAGGGAGGGGTTAGCAGCGGTAAGGCGGTCGGGAACGGGTGCAGTACCAGCAGGACATGAGGGGCCCGGCCTAACATATTTACCGGGGCCCGCCAAAGCTGGGGACAGCCCTGCCTCTACCTTTTTTACAAAAACGAGGTTACTGGAGACTTCGTATCGTCCCTATGGATACGGATAGTCTACAGTCTGTTCAGTCTGTTTCTGAAATATTGTTCCTAGATAAAGAATTTACTCTTAGGTCCTTTTCTAACAGAAAACCCTATTGTTCTATATGCGTTTTCCATAGACACAAGTAGGCCTAAACTATCTAAAATTATGTTTTGGTTCTCAATTTGACAAAACTGGTGGATATATCTTGATTCCAATATTCTTCGTTACTTGATTCCAACCAAAGCTTCGTCCTGGATCAAGCAGAGGGGTGGGAGGCGGCGACTAGGCTCTTTGATGGATATACCGCCAGTGGAGGGGGTACACCGCCAGCAGTCAGAGGTGTCAGTTCTTTTGCTATTCTAGCCTTTTGTTGTTTGTTGACATATAGGCCTAAGACCGCAATTTACCGCCGTGTAATTGTCTCTGGCCTAATCAAGCTGAACTTGTTAGAAAATAGTTTCACTTCTAATTAGTTTAATGTGAAATACTATCAAACCTGCACTTACTGCTTCCGTATACATGAGGTAAGTGTTTTATAATGTGCCTAAAACAATATAAGTTTTAGGTGTAAGTTTAATATTTATATAACAATATGTAGCATGCCGCAATGCCGCCCCAAAGACAATATTAATATTATGTCAGTCAGTGGCGTACGCAGGATTTATTTTCGGGGGGGGGGATAAACCGGTGGGCCGGGGGGGGGGGGGTCCGGGGGCCCTTCCCCGAGAAATTTTCATAAATTACAACTGTAAATTCGTGTTTTAGGCAATCTAGAGCATAGCCTTAGCAACAAGCCGAATAACTCCAGAAATTTGAACTAATTTGAGGCTGCTCACAGATTAAATTCTGAAAATATTAGATCACATTGAAATTTTTGCAAAATGTTTTTCGTGGCTTTAACTAGACTAACTTGGTATATTTATAGGTAAATTTAGTTTTAAGGCATTTTATAAATAGTTCAAAGGCTATCCAAACGCTTTTTAATATTTAAAGCAAGCTAATTGGAAAAGTTTCCATGATTACTATTATTACTTCCTCCAAAAGGGAAGAAGAAGAAGCTTGTTTCCTGTCAACTCATCCGTTTTTACTCAACAGCCTATTGCTTGGTGAGTAAAAATAGTTGGATTGGTGAAATACTCAATGTATATTATGTCTGTATTAAAATTATGAATTTTTAAGAATAAGTGCCTATTGAAATGATATTCACAGATATTGTGAGGCTGAATTCATAAAGTTGGGTAGGAATATTTTTATTTTTATATGTGAATTAATTTTATGATTAGTAACAAATAACTTGAGGGATGAGTGACTCACTCAACCGCCAACTCACCCATGTCAAAAATAAGGCCCCTGTTTTCAAGCGAGTCAAATAATAGTCATTTTTTTATTATTTAGGGTATATTATAGTGGGTAGTGTGGTGAAAAATAGCGTTCGCACTTTGGCCGAAAGGGTTTTGCTGCTCTCGATCGTTTCAAATTCTCGACTTCGTCTCGAATTTGAAACACGATCTCGAGCCTGCAAAACCTCATTTCCGGCCCTTGTCGCGAAATATACTATTTTGGATTATTGTTTCAATGCCTACCGCTTAAAACAATCATAAAATTATTTTCATTTTGAAAACAGTAATGATTTATTGGACAACCCATGTTATTAGTAAACTTTGCACACATTTTTATATACTAAACGTTCTTTTTAGGTAGTTTCACCAGTAAAAATGGCTTCTTCATCTGCTGGCTCCTCAAAAAGTGAAAAAGGTCAAAAAGGTCTTGGGAAAACTGTAGTTTCGTGGGGAGTGGACGGACGCTTCAAACAAATCCCGATCTACATTTCTTTAGGTTTCCTGTGAAAATACCAGATATCCTCGAGCAATGGCTGATTAACTGCGTAAATTAGAGTAAATTAGTAAATTAGAGCGCCATAATTATCTACATGCCAATAAACTATATTTGAATTTTTAAATTGTATTATTGCCTCCTCAATTTAATTAATTGAGATTTCTACTGTGTTTTTCTGTCGATAATAGCAGAATTTAGTCTTCTAATCCCAAATGTTGTATCCGAGAACACAAAATAAATTCATCAGCACATTGCAAAATGTTCATAATATCCCAAAAAAATTTAGAACTATGGTTTGCAGCAATCATCAAATCAGGTCATTAAAAATACCGTACTGGGATGATAAAAAAATATAGATATATTACAATACAGATATATTAACTATAATTAAGAAAATGTATACTATGTATGTATCAATCCATAACATTTTTGTTAAAAAACAAATAAGATTGCCAAGCTCTTGCGTTGCCTCATCGAGAACGACATCGCGCCAATCCGCCTTCAGGTTTGCCGCGGCTTTCCACTCGCTGTGAATGGCCGTTGCGTGGGAGAAGTAGAGATGAGTGAGAGACGTACGACGCACACGGCAGGGGGCCGAGGGGCAAGGTAGAGGCAGTGAGAGAGAGCGCAGAGCGCGCGGGCAGCGCGTTCTAACGGCGGCGATGGCAACTTCGTGGAGCTGCCAAGACGAGCCGGCACAAGGCGGCCATATGGATGGTTTGTCTCCTTCTACATTCATAGTCAATGCTTGTAACGTTCTACCATATATAGTATTCAGAAACCACTAGTCATAACTTTAAAATGCTTTTCAAATTAATGAAAATAAACAATATTTACTGTAGAATTCATCTGTTTAGTTATGTGCCAGAGCAATCAGTATGTACTAATTACTAATATTTTTATAACTTGAGTTAAGTATATGGGAGGAATAATGGCAATTAAAATTTGGTGAGAACGACAAGCAGTTGTGGTGAATTTCTTTTTCTCCCTTGAGCCATTTCAAGACGGCGCTCATTTCAAAACTTTAGAATCAAATTTCATGAAAACTGTTATATGTATCAGCAGCACATATTTACATAACAAAACATGAAGAATTCAAGACAAATCAAATGGCACCTTGGTCAATGAAATCAGATAATCGATGGTCAAATAACAAGGAATTGTTGTTAAGTTTTATCAATTTTCATATACAAGTATACAAAAGTTTTATGGGGCTATGCAATTGAATATTCTTGAAATTAAGCTGAACAAATTATTACTCAGATATCGATTATCCTATTTAATTGATTGACATCTCATTTTATTTGTCTTTGAATAATTTTTTATGCTTGTAAACATGTTGTACCTACATAGTTTTCATTAAATTTGAAATTAATGTTTTTAAATTGACAGCCATCTTGAAATGGCTTACGAAAGAAATGTGAAATTTGACTGAATTTGTTTCCTGTCCCAAGAAACAAAATAGTATCTTTAAGAATCCTCCTGAGTATATAAAGCTCTAGTTATTAAAATAATTGTAAAAAGCATATGGACAGAAAACCAAACAAGAAAGGACTGTATACATTCTATACATTTTTTTTGAATTTTTGGTCTATTTTTACAGTTTGGAAAAGTTGTGACTGGTAGCTTCTGGATACTCTGTGTGTAATGTGATATATGAAAAAATAAATAATCACTTATGATTAAAACACAAAAACAAACAAAAATTGAGGGGTTTTTTGCTGTAAGAATGTGTAAAAAATACTGTTCAGCTAAGGATCTAACACTAAAGAGAGAATTTTATATTGCATTCCATTACAAAACAAAAATGATTGACATAACACGATTCATAAGTAATTTGAATGATCAAAGGTCCTCTTTTGTTAACATTAAGACACAGGTTCCTTAACTTCCCACGCCAATCTGCATCCTCTCAAATATTTGATGTTCTTATTCAAGGACCATTAAAAAATATCAGCTTAATCACATTTTATTGTAATTTTAAATTTATTTTTATATTTAAGTACTCAAAATACAATGTTATTTCAGACTACAGACTTCACTCGTTCAAACTACCAGTATAAAAGAAAAATAATAATCAAATAATAATAAAAAGGTCGTAGCCTAAAATACTTCAAACACTTAAATATTTCAGAAAAAACGTTCATTTTCTAACTTTTATACAACACTAGATTTGTGCATTAGACATATTGCAGGAATGTGGTACTTAGAAAAGTAAGTACCAATGATATATTATATTAGGGCCAATATTTTAATATAGGATGAATTCATAAAAAAAACATTCTTTGGAAATACTAAACACAAATTAATTTTTTTTTGAATTTTGAATTAATTACGTAGACATACTTGATTACGACATAATATACGTTTGAGTTGTAAATTCCTTTTTTCTCTATAAAACTTTTTTTCACTGAGAAACATCCCGTTACAAAACTGAGGGACCAGCGATACAAGACAATAAAAAAAGTTGTCATTACTGGAATATCCTTTCATTAAAACATTAGTTGGGTACTACCAATGAATACAGAATTCATTGGTACTACAAAGAAAAAACAAGTGATAAGGAATGAACAGTGGCTTTTAGGGAATGACCTTGACACTGTTCTACAAATGCAGGGGTAGGAGTGATAGTGATAGGGGTAGGGGTGACAGTGCAATTCTAGATAAGGGAGAGGGAGAGGTGGGTAGTTGAAAAGCACACTGTGCCTGAGGTATGTAATCAGGCAAAAATAAAATTTAAATTATTTCAACTTAATATTTTTTTTTTATTTAAGTAAATACATTACAGATTGATAATTCAATAATTTTTATAAAATTATGGCTTTACTCTCAAGAGTTACAACGAAACAATAGTATTTGGTCTACCTAAATAATGTTATAAAATAATCCAAATTTCACTGGAGCAATTGAATTAAAAATTATTAACAAGGCAGAAGTTATATATTGTACAAACATATAAGCATTTGTCAGGAAATGAATTGATAATACAAAGAAACAATAGCAATTACCTGTCACAAATGAACTCTTAGCTTTAGCTCCCATTTCTGACTGAAGCGCTTATTCCCACTATATCAGCAATTACATGAACTTATTTGACCAGGGACTGCCGTCACAAAAACCTGGGGGCAAGCTTAAAAAATATCTAACATGGAAACACAAACGTGAACCCAAATCAGAAAATGCACCCTAGTGGGTCGTTTAAGGCATCATTTCAATTACGTCGCACATATGTTACACAATTTCTTTCCATTTCATTACACCATTACAAAAACAACAAATGCTTCAAACTTCATGAGGTACAGGCAGGGCCGCCATCAGACATTTTAAGGCCCGGGGCAAATTTTGGGTGTGAGGCTCCTCAATAGAAAAAAATAGTAAATAAAATATACCTTTGTCTCTTATCTAACTAAATTTATAATATCTGCCGATTAAAAATATTGTTCTAAAAATGTTGAATATCTCAATTTGCTCAAAAACAATGCCGTCACAGATCTAGAATAAACTTTTGATTTATGAATTAAAAAAATTCAGAACATAATCAGTAAAAGTTGGTAAAATCCTTTTAAATAGGACTAATGAATAACTCTTAACTTTAGATTAAAAGCACTAGACTAAACAATGTATGCCTCTATTACAAGCCTGTACTTGGGGGTGAAAAGGATTAAATAAACAGTTTTAAGTTATTATACAAATTATTCACAGACTACCTAACTAAACCACTTTACTTGTTTTCCTTCTGTTATTTAACTCTCGTAATGCCTTTGGAGCCAGAGTGTGTGACGTCACCAAGAGACCATTTTTATGGTTGTATCCCAGGCCTAGCCCATTACTATAATGGTAAAACGCATGACCGTCATCTGTAGAGATGGCTATGGTAAAAGTATGGATGGTAATCAGAGGTGTACTAATAAGTACTCTCTGACTAGCCAAGATACTTTATTGTGCCAGCTTTGAGGCTGCAGACGAGCGCATTCTTTCGGTCTTCTGATGACGTCACGATTTGCTTAAATATTTGAATGAGGAAACCTGTATTTTTTGGACATTATTTGTTTCGTACGTAGCTAAACTCAAAGAAAATAACAAGCTGAAGTTGTTAATCACTGGAAAACACGTCATGTCACGTCTCGAGTCGTAAATGTTATTGCTATTATTCTTTTGTATAATATACACTTAGGAATCCTAGGAGTCACAGCTAGGAATCCTTTTCCCGGTCCATTGTAGGATCTAGCTGTTTGTCCTGTACAAACAAAGTTTTGTGATGAATTTTAGGGGGCAGACGATTGGTACAGGGGCTGGAACATGGTGCAGATTCAATATGAGGTATATTGCAGACCTAACCTTTGGGGGCCCCGGATGAGACATCAGAAAACCAAATTAAGTTGTATCAAAATAAGACAAATTAATAGTTAGGTCATTTTAATTAATGCACTTTTTTAGATAGTATGTTTATTTTGTATCTTCTGATTTGATTTGATATCTTCTGATTTTACGTTTTATTTTGATCTTCTTAATTTATATATTCTAATGTGTAATGATCCACAAAAATATTCTCAGCTCAAAATGTGGCCCCCTTCCTTTTGTGGCCCGGGGCAATCTACCCCCTTTGCCCCCCCTCTCGGCAGCCCTGGGTACAGGGGGAGGGACATGGGACCACCACTACATTTTTTAAGCTATTCATTTTTTACATGTAGCCTATAAACTTTTTTCAAATACCCATTGTTGTATGAACATTTACCTTAAGTAATATATTTAAATAATTTAACTCAGTTACAGGTTTTACTTCATTTATATATTAGTAGGAGTCATGGAACATCAATTTTCCTGAATGAAAATATCTGTCCATTAGTATTACTTTAACATTATTTTTCATTCTCTTAAGGTGTTGGATAATCCTTCCTCTTTTTAAAAATCTGTTGTTTCACTGATGAAAAAAAAGGATTCTTTCTGAATGACATGATTTTTTGGTGAGGTGATTATTATGCTCAAAAATTTTGACGCATTCCCTCACTGTAGTAGTCAGTGCTGTTAAACTTCCAGATGACCAGGCGTTGTAGAAAAACACTCAAAAAAATAAAAAAGTATCTATTAGCATTGACCATTGATACGATGGATGTAAATGGAAATAATGGTTGACTAATTTTCTTGTCAAATCCTAATGATTCCACTTTGGTCGTCTATGAAATCGAAAACTTAATGATACCTAAAAGTTTCTTCGCTATACACTTTTGTAGATAATATTGTCTTATAACCAATTTTCAAAAGGGCAGAAGGGCTGTCATTCCTTTTTTTCTGTAATTCTGGGGAAAATTCATGAAATAATACTGATGTGTCGTAGCCACTCGCTCACCCCAATAAGTAATAAGTGGGGTACTTCAATTAATGCCCCACTGTGCTTGGACACTTCATGAAGTGCCTTGTGCACCTGGGCATGTAATGTAATGTGATGATTTCAGTCACAAGTACAGCATGTCCCCAACAAAACTGGGCACTTCATGAAGTGCCCATCGCCCCTTGGACACATGCTGTATATATTGGTTTTACACTGTACTCAGAAAAACTTTTAACTTGAATTTACGTTATTTCGGACCACGTGTTTCTAAGAGATTGTATTTTATTGCTGATATGTTTCACTGTCTCACAATTGTTTTATTAAACTAGGTTTCATGCAATGTATGCTTATAATGGAACAAGATAGGTATCAAATGCATTGTGACATGAAGGTGACTCGGCTCATAAGATGTGTCACTGGACAATTCTAACCCCTGGGGGCTGGATTACACGATGGCTGTTTATTTCTTACAAGAGTACACACACCGTAAATTTATCTCAGTTTATAAAATAACATATTATTCTTGATTAAAGAAGCTTAAACAAAGTAGGTGAAGGCTCAAAAATATTTATTAAAAAGAAGGATGAATTTAAGAAAAGGAGAAAGTATTATCTAGCATTAATTGTATATAGCAACTGAACATAGTAATTCAACTAAGAATCGAACAAGTTAAATTATACTATTTAAAATTGTTTGATAATGTCTAAGAAAAGTCAAAAAAGTCTAAAATTTTCTGAAATATTGATTTCTAATGTTTATATTTTTTTTTATGTGTTTCATGAATGTAGAAAGAGGAGAATAATTGTCCAGGAAAAATAAGTTGGAATGACGTGTTTTCTGGAGGAGAATAAAATAAACAGTACTTGAAATGCATTACACATATCTATTTTGTTAGCAATTTATACAGTATTAAAAAAATTAAATCAAAATTAAATTTAAGACAAAATGCGTTTAAATGGAGATGTAATTGTATTTTAACTGTTATGCTCGTAATCCGCCCAAATATAAAATAAAACCTTGGATAGTCACTGGTTGAGGAGGAACCGCTAAGTCGTCGGAGCTGTACCAAGTTTTATCATTGGATTACAGAGTTTAATCATGCATCAGCTGAGGACCTTGTGCCTTCCCCAGGGATCCAAGACTTCAGAAATGTAATTTATCTTACAAGTATCGCTTCAAATATGTAAATTTGTTTGAAATTAATTGACTGTTAGTGACTATGCAAGCCACATCTGAAGAGTGAGTCAAAGTGGATATTTTTTAACTAAGACTTCTCCCAGCATACTCAGTGTGTTTCATTGTTATACACCATGTGTCCTAAAAATAATGTCACACTTTTAATTGTTCATAGCTACTTTATTCAGAGACCAATAAAATTTGTGCCAGTTGAAAGAGCAGATTATAAAGTTTTTTCTCAGTTATTGGGCAACCTGTTGAAGCCATTCTTTATGTGTAACTGAAGTTTTTATTAAAATGAGAATACGGCACATTTACATAAATGTGTGTTGAAGTTTACAATTTTTAAAGGTGTGATTGCAGTCTAACATTAGTTTCATCTTGGCTTCAATGAAAAACCTCTTCAGAGACGTAAAACATATCAATTGATAAGACATCTAAAGAAAATAGTTGCTTTTTAGACAAAAAGCGGAAAGGTAGATCAAAACTGGAGATGAAGCTTAAAAACTACTATGCAATTAAAAAAAAAACTGTGTGAAAGATTAGCTATGAATTAAATGTTCCAAATTTCACGAAACATAATGTTTTAGTTTTAAATAAATAGTGAATTGCCACACTAGTTTTTATGGTCTTACTGATACAGTTGTGTAGCACGATAATAGATTTTAGCTTTGTAAACAAACATCTAAATACTGTAATAAGATAAATAAAATTACAATTTTTTTATGTTCCTCTTTGTCCACAGATCTACATCTCAGGTACCAGGTATGATACAGTTATAACTTTGGTCTTGAAATACTCAGTGGATCACTGGCTTACACCTTCGATATCATTTACTTGAATCTGATGAGTATGGGGTGAGTTATATATACCCTAATCTAAGGTAACACTTTTATTTTCTAAAAATTTTATTTTGAGTAGAGGACATCGACTCAACTTATTGAACTAGACTGATTTAAATGTTTAATGGCTCAAATGAAAACCAATAATTTAATAAGGAATCATTAAAAATAATGACATAGTGCACTTAACACTGGAGTTATCTTTATTTTAGTTGAAGTCTTGGAAAATAAAAATTATTACCTTGGATTAGAGGTTCATACTCATCCCAAATTCAATAAATGCCATTAAACAATATATCAAACAAAGCCAGTGATCCACTAAATATTTTTAGACAAAAATCACATATATTACAAACCTGGTATTTGAGATATGGATCTATGGTCAAAGATTAATTATGATTTTATTCAGCTTATTAGCCCCAAACTCATCATATTAAATAAATTGGTAGGTTAAATGGATGCAAGTAACTCATTGAGTGTTCTCCTACCAAAATATATAACATCCCTGACTCATAACTCAGGTCATATATCTTTAATAAAAGAAAAGCTTCAAAAATTATATTTTTTGTTGTTTTGAGAGTCTAAAACTCAATAGATTTCAACTATTGATAGCTTAAATGAAATCCAGTGATTCCTTCAATAATTATAGCAATAGCCAGGGCCGTACTCAGACCGGTTTTCCCGGTACAATTTTACCGGGGCCCGGGGTCAAGGGGGGGCCCGGGCCGGGTCCAAGGGGGGCCCGGGGGGGTCAGAACCGCCCTCTGAAATAGTGGAAACCCCCCCGCCGAGGCCCGGGAACAGGTAAAAAGGGTCCGTAACGGCAACAAAGGGACCAAAATGGACACGTGGGAGTAAAAAGCCGGAAATCGGCTACGGTTTTGAGCGGAACGGGTGCAGTACATGAGGGGCCCGGCCTAATATCTTCACCGGGGCCCGTCAAAGCTGGGTACAGCCCTGGCCATAGCATGAAACATAACTTTATTAGAACTGTAGGCAGCTACAGCCACAACAGCCATGGGTCCCATGGTGGGGGGGGGGTTAATCAAGCCCGGTGACAGGATTTTCGGGCCCCTGTGGAATGTTCAACCCCAGGCCCTAACCTGGCGACTTTTTTTTTTACTTCAGTCAGGCCCATTTGCGGTGTTTCAGGGCCCCCTGTGAGCCCAGGCCCCTATGCCCAGGCCCCCCTGTCGCCGGCCCTGGGTATAATCCTCAAATCAGAAAAAATATCTTAGATAAACCAAAATTTCTGTTCTATGGAGTTCTATAACTTACCTCAGCCTCGTCCGATTTAAATTCTATATATATCTCAAATGAAAGGCATTAGTTCACCGAGTGTTCTCTCACGAAAACATATAACATCACTAAAATATAAAACAACGCGTGTGTTGTAAAGTAAAATCTAAAGGTCTGTAAATTAAATGTAACACATGTTATGAAACAACATGTGATAATTAATCAATATAGATGAAGGAAGTTTTTGTTTTGTTTAAGGAATGAGATTTTTTAAAAGTTATATGTTTCTATCAGTTCCTAATTAAATGTTAATAAAATAATTAAAAGTATTAATTTGTGTGATTATGAAAACTTGGCGACGAAATGGTGATAACCATATTGAGAGAAATTGTAAACCAGTGATGTAAAATATTGAGTAAATACAAGTTTATTTCTTGGTAAAAAAAAAAAGAATTATGGCTGCCAAAACAATAATAGGTAAGTTGTCTGAGTTTGACCCGGAGGTTGAATCATTCGAAAACTTTTCTGAAAGACTTGAGAATTTCTTTATGGTCAATGCTATTAATGACACTGATAAAAAGGGCTATTTCATATCATTAATGGGTCCTAAAATGTACGGAACATTAAAGAATCTGTTAATTCCTGCTGTTCCTAAAGATAAAAGTTTTAATGAATTGTTGACTGTTCTGAAATCACATTATGCTCCCGGGAAAAATGTTATTTACGAAAGGTTTGTATTTAATAAAAGGAATCAGAAGGAGAATGAATCAATTTCTGATTATAGCGTTGAACTCAGGAAGTTGGCTACAACTTGTAAATTTGATTCATTTTTGGATCAAGCACTCAGAGACAGATTTTTGTGTGGGTTAAGATCTACTCATATTCAAAGTAAACTTTTATCAGAGGGGGAAAAATTGACGTTTGATAAAGCCATTGAGGGTGCCTTGTTAATAGAAAATGCTGATCATAATATAAGGTCTCTACATACTGAAAGTTTCCAGCATTCTGGTGATATTAGTTTAGTAAGGGGGAAGCCTAAGAAGTTAATGTCGAATACTAGATCCAAATCTTGTTTTCGTTGTGGTAAGGATCATGACGGTAGAAGCTGCCCTTACAAAGAATATAGTTGTAATTTATGTAAGCGCAAGGGACATTTGTTTGTGATGTGTTCTCAAAACAAAAATAGGCAAGGTCAAGTAAATCATAGACATGATTCCAGAGTGAATTTCTGTGGAGGAGAGGGTGATCAAGAAGAGGATCGCTCACCAGAGGATGATAAGTTTATTACGAAGGATTTGGAGTTGTTTACTATAGCTTATTCGAATGATAAAAGTAGGTCTAATAATTTTGTTGCAAATATGGTTATAAATGATGTTCCATTACAGATGGTAATAGACACAGGTGCTGTTGTTAGTGTTTTACCGGACACAGTTTATTTTGAAAAATTTCAGAAATCTGTTCCGCAGCTGGAAAAAAGTAAGTTATGTTTAAAAACATATACTGGTGAAAAGATAAACGTTTTGGGAGAGTTTCAGGCCAGTGTATACAACATCGATGGAAAAAGAAAATGTTTGCCTTTAGTAGTCGTTCAAAGCTCAACGGCTAATCAACCAGCACTCATGGGAAGAAACTGGATGGAAGCTATAAAGCTTGATTGGAATAAGGTTACGAAAGGAGGATACAATTCTACTCTCAATGAAGTAAACGGTAAGACGGTTCAGAATTCTAGTCTAAGCGTAGAAGAGTTGAAGAAACAATATTCTAGTATATTTGAAACATCTTTTGGGGAAATTAAAAACGTAGAAGTTGAATTAGTACTTAAGGAAAATGTGACTCCTGTGTTCTGCAAACCGCATAGTGTGCCATTTTCGTTACGTCCAGCAGTGGAAAGAGAATTGAATAATTTAGTAAATAATGGTGTTATCTACCCTGTGACACAAACTGAATGGAGCACACCTATTGTTGTAGTTCCAAAAAAGGACAATTCAGTAAGAATTTGTGGTAATTATAAAATCACACTGAATCAGGTAATCAGAACGGACCACTATCCATTGCCTAACCCGGATGAAATTTTTGCTCAAATTTCAGGTGCAAAATATTTTTGTAAGCTTGATTTGGCTTCAGCTTACAATCAGGTTAAGGTTAAGAAATCTTCACAGCCCTTGTTGACTATAAATACTTTCAAGGGATTATATCGATATACACGTTTACCTTTTGGGATTTCAAGTGCGGGTCCATTGTTTCAATCTGTGATGGACAAAATTCTGTCAGGAATACATAACACTTTTTGCTACCTTGATGACATTCTGTTAGTTGCTCGAACTCAAGAAGAAATGGTAAGCTTGGTTCATAGGGTGTTGACTAGGCTAAGTGAATATGGGGTTAAATTGAATGAAGCAAAAAGTGAGTTTTTCAAGACAAAAGTTTCATTTTTGGGACATCTTCTGGATGGAAGTGGAATTCATCCTAGTCCAGATTTGACTAAAGCTATTGTTACGGCTCCTAGGCCTAAAGACATCACACAGTTGCGTTCTTTCCTTGGGTTATTGAACTATTATGGTAAATTTTTACCAAATTTGTCGTCTTTACTCTATCCTCTTCATCGGTTGCTTAATAAAGGAGTAAAATGGGTATGGGATACTCAGTGTGAGGAATCTTTTAAGAAGAGTAAAAATCTGTTAGTGCAAAACAATGTGTTGATGCCTTTTGACCAAAATTTGGAACTTTTGGTGACTTGTGATAGTTCACAATATGGAGTTGGAGCCGTAATGGCTCATGTGTTGCCAGATGGTTCAGAAAGGCCTATCGCCTTTGCGTCCAGAACTTTGTCAAAATGTGAAATGAAGTATGCACAAGTAGAAAGAGAAGCTCTGGCAATAATTTTTGCAGTAAAAAAATTTCATATATTTCTATATGGTCGTAGATTTAAGTTAGTGACTGACCACAAAGCTTTAACTTTTATATTAGGTCCCACTAAAGCAGTACCTACGTTATCAGCTGCTCGCATACAAAGATGGGCGCTGATTCTTGCGGCTTATCAATACGATCTTGTCTATCGAAAAGGGTCGGATATATCAAATGCTGATGCACTTTCCCGTTTGCCCTGTAATGAAGTAACAGCTGAAGATGCTGATGCAATTTCCCGTTTGCCTGTGATGATGTAACAGCTGAAGCTGAAGAAATAAATTTCTTCTCTAGCACATACAGTTTACCTATTACCTACAAAGAGATAGGTTTAGCAACAAAATGTGATCCAGTTTTATCAAGGGCCCTTGAATATACGCTATATGGGTGGCCTAGTCATGTAAGTGATGATTTAAAGCCATTTTCAGATAAAGTTCATCAGCTGTCTGTTGAACAAGACTGCCTCTTGTGGGGTACGAGGGTAGTCATCCCGCCGACAGATCGAAAAGAAGTATTATTACTTCTACATTCAGAACATCCAGGTGAATCACGCATGAAATCGCTGGGCAGAAGTTACGTGTGGTGGCCTAACATGGACAAAGACATTGAAAAATTTGTTTCAGAATGTAATATCTGTCAATCGACTCGGAAGCCTATGCCAGTAGTGCCAT
The DNA here is from genome assembly GCA_035578135.1 of Flexamia atlantica. Classification (NCBI taxonomy): domain Eukaryota; kingdom Metazoa; phylum Arthropoda; class Insecta; order Hemiptera; family Cicadellidae; genus Flexamia; species Flexamia atlantica. The sequence continues at coordinate 8,075,931 of JAQJVK010000010.1, forward strand.
TACAGCCTTGGGTGTGGCCTAGTCAAAATTGGCAACGGTTACATTTAGATTTTGCACACTTTGAAGGAAATGATTTTCTCATCCTAGTTGATAGCCGTTCAAAATGGGTGGAATTGTTTCACATGACCAATACGACTTCTCTGAAAACTATCGAGAAGTTAAGATCCTGTTTTGCTGCATATGGCCTTCCACAAACAATTGTAACTGATGGGGGACCGCAGTTCACTTCAAGTGAATTTGATGCATTTTTGACTGCCAACGGAGTACATCATGTTCTAACTCCACCATATCATCCGGCTTCGAATGGTCTGGCAGAGAGGATGGTTCAGACGGTGAAAGATATTTTCCTTAAACAGCTTCTTCATGACAAGAAAAACCAACATAGGCGGACACTTCAACACAAAATAGACAGTTTCCTGTTTGCTTATAGGAACACGCCACATACTTTCACTGGATGTACCCCTTCTGAAATGTTTTTAAAGATGAAGCCCCGGACTTTAATGAGTCTTTTGAAACCGAATTTGTCAAGGGAGATGGAAATGAAACAACAAGATATCAAAAGGAAGGTTGACGTTCACAGAGGTTCCCCCAGAGTTTTTCAAACTGGAGATAAGATTTTTGTTCGTTCTGTCAGACAAGAAAAGGTAAATTGGTTGCCTGGAACTGTAGTTAAGGTAGTAAGTCCAGTGACTTATTTGATTAAAGAAGGAAACCGGACTAGGTTCGTTCATGCTGATCATTTAAAACAAAATAAATCATGTATTGAAGATGATGGTGAAGTACAAATATCTAGACCAAATATGATGGAGCAAGAACCATTGTTAGGGCCAGAATTAACCATGACATCTCCATCAAGAACCAAACAACAATCACCAGGCATAGGTATACCCACACCTGAACGGATTTCAAATAATTTGCCAAATCAAGAAATTGGTATTCATGAAGGACAACTGCAAAGAAATGGAGGACAAGAAAATCAAGAAACAATTCTCAGACGTTCTCAAAGGACAAGAAGGGCGCCTGAAAAATTGTGTTTGTAAACAAGAATTCTCCACTTTTCATGAAGGCATTTGTTTCTAAAAAAAAAAAATTTTTATTTTTGGAAGAGAGAGAGTAAATAAGAGAAAGAGTTAAAATGTTAAATTTGTAAAAAAAGTGTTTAAGAAGAATTTGTTTTATATAAGTCGAAGGGAGATGTTGTAAAGTAAAATCTAAAGGTCTGTAAATTAAATGTAACACATGTTATGAAACAACATGTGATAATTAATCAATATAGATGAAGGAAGTTTTTGTTTTGTTTAAGGAATGAGATTTTTTAAAAGTTATATGTTTCTATCAGTTCCTAATTAAATGTTAATAAAATAATTAAAAGTATTAATTTGTGTGATTATGAAAGCGTGGATCTTAAGTTTAAAACAAATTTTTAAAAACTAGAATTTTTCTTCATTGAAGGTCTAAAATTAGTCTTAAACTTGTTTGATTTTAATAACTAATGATATAATAAAAGAAAATGTCTTTTATGGAGTTATTTCAACAATAAATTGAAAAAGTGATAATTTTCTTTTAAATTATTAACTTTCAAATGAAATTATGTCCTAAAAACTCTAGATAAACAATTAATACCCCCGTTGCAGCAGACCTGCATACTCATCGAATTTCAAATGCAAAACAACATATTTTAATCTAACATAGCGAGATTTGTCATGTTTTGGTAAGCTCCATAAGAATAACATGGGGAATGAGTATGCAGGTTTGCTGCTACAGGTATATTAAATCTGGTTAGTTTTAATTCAATATATAGTAGATCTGAACTAGAAAAAGCTATTTACCAAGTTTTATCAAGATATGTCGAGAAATAACCGATATATATAATTTTACTTATTTCCCATTAGGTTAACATTGGGACAACGTACTGCGTTTACCACTTTCAATATCTCGGTAACCAATGGACATAGAGCAGTGATTCAGGATATCAAATTGTTTGTTTTTTTGAGCTGAGTTCAATAGTGCAAACAAAAATTTCATAAATTTTATTTTTCTATGTAAAAAACTCAAAAAAACCCATTTTTGGGGGGTTTATCCCCCATAATCCCCCCTTCCGGTGGTCCGATCGGGCTGGTTCATGAACTCGTTCGAGTGATTACCACTTTACATGCCTGTACCAATTTTCATTAAGATTGGACCATTTTTACGGCCGCTATCGTGCTAACAGACACATATATATATATATATATACTGTGTGTCCAAAAAGTCCTGGAATGGTTTAATATCTTTTAAAGTAAGCCAGATATCAAAACGATATTTTGCATACCTTTAGGTACATCAAAAACTACTTTTTGATGTACATGTCATTTCCGCCCCTGCTCCCAAAATTGGATTTTGGGGGGGTAGCCCCAAAATTTTAAATGTAAACCCCCATCGTGTGACTGCTTATTTTAAAGGGCTTGTTGAAAGAAACACAATGCCGCAAACCGGAGGTCGACATCATGCACCAATCCAAAATGGCGGCCATTCAAAAATTGAAAAATGCCGCCCATCAATTAAAATTGAGTATTTTCTGTGTTCGGAAATTCACATTCAAATGGAATAAGAATCACCAAAACACGTTTTAACTACTTAAAAGAAACAAAGATAATAATTTCTTGTTGTCATCATCAAGGCTCAACCCTCCAAAATTGTTTTAGGGGGAAGGAGCTAACCAACTTATTAAAATGTAAACTCTTGTCGTGTAACCACTCATTGAAAAGATCTGCCACTATTTGAAATGACCTGGTTAAGTTACCGTAGCCTCTCATCATTAAAATAATCACTCTTCCTTTTTCAGTTAACGCCATGTTGATAACAAATTATAAAAAGCACTTAAAACAAATAAATTCTGTACTTATTTTACGATTTTCCTCAATAATTAGATGAAGAAAGAAGGATGAACATGTGTTGATGTTGACACAATACTAGGATTACTAACTAAAAAATATTTTGTGCCGTATATTTGGTACTTGATGTATGGGGATTTTCATAAAAGATAAAACAGACACAGGATAACGCCGCCGAGCCAAAGTTCGCATCAAGGCGGATATCCATTAGTCTGTTAGTTAAATAATTTTGACACTAATAAAATTCATTTATTTATTACAAGTAAGGTAACTTTTATTAAAATTTCATTTGAAAAAGCTTTGTTTTTTTTACTCATTCAGCATAATAAAATGAGTAGTCATACGATGTGAGTTGATATTGGAGTTGGTTGGACAAACCCACCCCCCCCCAAACAATTTTGGAGGGTTGAGCCTTGATGATGACAACAAGAAATTATTATTGTTGTACCTTTTAAGTAGTTAAAACGTGTTCTGGTGATTCTTATTTGATTTAAATGTGAATTGCCAGACACAGAAAATACTCAACTTTAATTGACGGGCGGCATTTTTCAATTTTTGAATGGCCGCCATTTTAGATTGGAGCATGATATCGACCTCCGGTTTGCGGCAATGTGTTTCTTTCAACAAACCCTTCAAAATAAGCAGTCACACGATGGGGGTTTACATTTAAAATTTTGGGACTACCCCCCAAAATCCAATTTTGGGGGCAGGGGCGGAAATGACATGTACATCAAAAAGTAGTTTTTTTCAGTACCAAAAGTTATGCAAAATATAGTTTTGATATCTGGCTTCCTTTAAAAGATATTAAACCATTCCGGGACTTTTGGGACACACAGTATATATATAGATATATATATCTATATATATAAAAATTCAAACGAATGGTGTTTTTTTCTACTGGTGGCCCCAAAACAAAAAGTTATCATGGTCTCGGGCTTAGGTCTTACTATGAGACCTACGGTAATAGCTTCTTCCCTATAGGGGAAATTCGCTAAAACATGATATTTTCTTGAAGGAAAGTTTATTTCGAAATTTTTAAAACAGTTTATACTGCTCTACATTGCATGGTCTTTTGATTACACTGTTTTAAGTCAAACCTCACACTGATATTTAAGTTTTCCTCCATTTTCCAAGATGGCGGCTGTTGCCCATGGGTACCAGAAAGGTACTCGGTGGTTTTAGGGTCTACATAACCCTAAACATCACATATTAACAATAAAAATCACCTAATCTAACAATTCCCTGTTATGGGTTAAATCCCCATCTGGCTGCAGGACTATATTGTTTATTTCATTTCAAAATTAATTGTCATTGACTCACACAAATTATTGGGCGCATCATCTATAAATTCACAGCTATGAAGTTAACCCTTAAGTACTGGCGCGGTTTTTTTTGACACTACTACCTGCGCGGGGGTCTGCTGAACCCCCATTTTAAAATTGTTGTAAAAATATTGTTAAACACTTTTTTTACAAAACCTTTGATTTCCTTATAGTTTGGAATGTTTTAAACCGTTATTTATCACTTACAAGTAGATTTACTCAAATTTAATTATATAAAAATGAAAAATTTTAAATTACGAAAATTTTGGTTGAAAATGTAAGGGTTTTGTTCAGTTTGCCTTAAAAATGTAAAGTGCAATTTAAAATGTTTTAAACCTTATATTCTTGTAAATTAGTGATGGAAACATGGAAAAAATTAATATTTTTAGTATATTAATAATAGATTGCTTATTTTTTGGACCTAAACTTACACATCTAAAATGTTACTAAAATATAGCAATTTTTGGCGAGAAAACAAAACAATCGCCATATATATTCTCTAAATTTTTTAAAGTTTTATTTTGAACAAATTTATTAAAATCTTGAAAAATACATGAAATCCTATAAATTTTTGGTTACAAGAAACAGGTTTTGGAATCTTAAGTCCATACCACTCTGAAGCATCTTGGAGTTCCAATACTTTTGGCAAACAGTTTTCACGTGGCTCACACATATCGGCTTTTTAATTATTCATGTTTGAAAATTACTAAGAATGAACAAAAATGAAAAATAAGCTAAACTTAACTTTCTAATTATAAATAATACATGTAAAAATCACTGTCGTGCTAGACTTGCACTGGCGCCGGGGTCTAGGTGCACCTCAGGGCAAGTTTCACCCACAACAGAATGTGATGAACTAACAAAAACTGTGCCAACAGGTGAGGGGGGATGTAACTTGAAGGTAGGATGCACAGCATTACTGATATCTTATTTCAGCTTCCAGAGCAAAATTTCCATACCTGGGGGTCTTAAAACACCCCGCGCCAGTACTTAAGGGTTAATTATAATCATATTCCATCAGAATACATTGGTAACTAACTTAAGTATGAGACTATATACAGTATTTATTCCCACACAAGAGTAACATGGGTTGAGTACCTACTCTGCTTATCTGGGATTCACAAAATGGGAGCATGTATTCAAATTAAAATTTAAAATTTTAACATCCTCAATCTGAATATCATTGGGCATACAATCGTCCAAGCACACATGTAATTCTTTTGAAAACAATAAATATATATGCAATATTCAAAATAACCCATCGCAGCAGACCTATATACTCGGCGAAATTTAAAATCCTGAAATAAATTATTTATATGAAGCCCTTCTATAGTAAAATCAACTTTATATCCATAAATAATCAGGCCAAAATATACTCCTTAAGAATAATATTGGATGTGAATATGCAGGTTCATTGCCTTGGAAAATGGGAAAAAGAGTGGGGGTTTTCGGCTTTCGGCCACAATCAGATAAAACTCAACTAGATCAATCTACATACCAAGTTTTATTAGCATATATTGAGAAATGAGTTATATATAACATTTTATTTATTTCCCATATGGTTAGCATTAGGACATGTAATGTGTTTCCCTCTCTCATTATCTCTATAACCGATGGACCTGGCAGCAATAATTCGAAATACCAAATTAGTTGTTATATTTAGCTGAACTCATTGGTGCAAATTTTAATTAGATTTTTTACTTTCTTTTTCCTATGACCTCATAATTTCAAAGAACTTTAAGGAGTTAAGCATTCAAAAACCTAAGTTACAAGATTTCTACTAATTTTTAAAATGTAGTTATTTAATAATAAAATACAGAGATTCAAGGTTGTAGGAAAGAGTCAGATCATTTTAATTTTAGGAAGAAATTCATTCCAGTATTTAGTGATTAACAGATTCAGGGCACTGTACTAGGAGGGGCACTGTATTTGGGCTAAAAACACAGTCTGCGAATCACATTGGCAACGGTATGTAAGCTACTGGCCTCACACAGTTCATTTAAGAACGACAACAGTCTTATGTAATTAGAAACAAATCCCTTCCATGCCCCTAGCGCTAGGTTGGCACACCTGACTATTCAAGGACTACTTAAAAAAAACATACGACTGAACGTACAGAATTCCCACAAAGGTGATAAATATATTGTTGCAGATGGTGAGAAACAGATGTGTCGTATGCCTGCTATGTCTCATGTCCCTGGTGGCTCTCTCTACACAGGATCTCTTCACCAATCGCAAGAGAGCGGAACTCTTGAAGACTCTAGAGTGGATTGTTACAGATGGTGAGCAACAGATGTGCCGTGTGTCTGCTGTGTCTCACGTCCCTCGTGGCTCTCTCTTCGCAGGAACTCTACACCAATCGCAAGAGAGCGGAACTCCTGCAGGAAACATTCTTGCCGGATCACCACTTCACAAGTATGCACCATTATTTTTTCATTGTTAGGATTTTTTACTTACTAATGAGCAGTTTACAGCCAACTGCAAATTTATTTCCTTTTAGAGAGACCAATTTCAATTCAGTCACGAATAATTTTCAGCCAGTGAACTATTTACACAGCTATGTGGTCGTCATTGATTAAAACAGTACAAACACATTTTTACACACATTGAACAAAATATAATATTGAAAAACACTTAAAACTTGTGGGCGCTGTGTATACATTTTTCTTAAGGGATCGTTACTAATTCAAGTTTCTAGATCTACTTGCAGGAGTGCCTGAACCACTTTTCACCAGTGATCAAGGGTCAGTTTATCGGCTGATTATCTCTTTCCAGATCAGCAAACAGCTTTAAAATAATTTTATCAGAAAACTCATCATTTTATTTAACATCTAGTCTTTGTCATCATAGTTAATATGAAGAGGTCTTACCAGACTTAAGCTTTACACCTCTAATAACATTGTTTTAAAAAACTTTCTGCCACATTAAATTTTATTTTGTGATCAGTGTATAGTTTAAGGTGGTGGTTTAAAAGCGTCCTTTTAAGGATCTGTTTGTAAACCCTTTATATGTGATGCGGAAAGTGAAAAGAGACCTCAAGTAGGAATTTTCCGGTTTCGAGTTATTAACAGCCTGAAATTCAGCATTAAATTACGAACAATTTGACTTATAATTTATAGTGCTATGATTTTTTGTCTTTGAGTTATTGGCATTTTAATTTTAACTAGTTAAAACTGGTATTTTAGAAAATTAAGGCCCGAAACTTCATAAGTTCACAGAATATTTATTATTAGTATTTAAGAAATGAATTAGGTATCAAAATAAAGCTGTTAACTAGATCTTTAAATCCAAATTAAAACAGACATGATACACTTACAATTTTATTGCTTAAAAAAGAAAAAAGTGATAAGTTAGAAAAGGGACCTCAAGTCGGAAGTCAGAATGCCGAGGAATAAAAGAGAAATACACTCTCAAGATGGTGATTTTTCGGACTTAGACAATATTCTTTTACAACAAAAAACTTGAAATAGTTCACTTATCCGCCGATAGATGTCAGGAGAGACTAGTTTTGTAATGCCCCTGACGACTCTGTCAGTGCGGGCTTGCACATGGGACCTAAAGTCACCTGCCACGTTATTTCCCATTTAAGCGATTTGAGGTCCCTTTTCATATGCATGACATAGGCTGCTAAATCGATTATTTTTTAATATTTCTTGGATTTTTATCGCTAAAATAACCGAATGAATATGTACAGGAAAGATTAAGGAATCGTATCCAATCGAAACCTAAAAATCGATATTTTTGACCCGGTTCAACTAAAATGCCCTAACTGTAAAATTTACCCCAGCGACTTGAGGTCCCTTTTCACTTTCCGCATCACATATTTCTGAAGGCATCCTGCTTTTTCATCACACTCTGCCGGATAAACGTCCTTCATTTTACCTTTACCATTCCTATTATTAGGTCCTTCCAAGTATTAACTTATCTTTATTTTATATCCTGGCTGGAAATTTCCTTTTTTACCTTTTTAATTTTTATTGTCTCATTAACATGCTCCACTCGGACATATTTGTTTTCTTTTATTTATTTGTGTCTTCCTTTTTTAAATCTAGTCTTCCTAATTAAATGATCAATTCTATTAGGGCTGTATCCATTGTCAGCTGCTATTCATTACTTTGATTATTTCTTTTTCGTTTTCGAATTCATTAGGAGACAATTTGTAATTATAAGCCTGAGTACGATTTTGATCCGAATGAAGCCATTTTGTATGTGAAAGGACAATTACCCCCTTGGGTATGAGTAAATCAGATCGGGTGGGTTTCCTGAAATTTCCAAATTTCAGTCTATTGTTCAATCCGATTACCTTAAAATCTAAAAAGTTAATTACTCCATTCTTTTAATTTAAACTTAATGGAAGTATGTGATCGCTAAAAGTAGCTAATAAGTAGCTTTGCCTGCCTTTTATTACCTTTATATACAATAACAGTACCGTCGACATATCTGTAGTATTAGCTAATGTTATTGTTATGTGGGTTCAATATGAGATTTTTTTTTCAAATCCTCAAATATAAGTATCTGCCAACAATGTAGATAATGGTCCATCCATGGGTTAACTTTAGGGTCTATAAAACTTATCTTTCCATCAAAAATAGTTTTGTTCCATTACTTCCTGCACCAGGCATATAATAATGGAAGTTTTCAATTTCACCCGATTTGAGCGATGTGATTGGTCGATGCTTTGATACACTGTTGTGATTGTTCGGTGCTGTGGTTAATTGTTGTGATCGATCGGTGCTATGGTTGATTGTTGTGATTGGGTGGTGTCGTGGTTGACTGTTGTGATCGGTCAGTGCTGTGGTTGTTGTGATTGGGCGGTGTCTTGGTTGACTGTTGTGATCGGTCGGTGCTGTAGTTGACTGTTGTGATTGGTCGGTGCTGTAGTTGACTATTGTAACCGGTCGGTGCTGGGGTTGATTGTTGTGACTGGTCGGTACCGTGGTTGTCTGTTGTGATCAGTCGGTGCTGTGGATGATTGTTGTGACCGGTCGGTGCTGTGGGTGATCGCTTTGGTGTCGGCAGATCGCGCAGCGCGGCAGAGCAAGTTCTGGAGCGGCAGCAGGTACGGCCGCGGGGGCCACGAGCCGCAGCCTCGCCTGGAGGTGGAGCCGCGCGGCGACCGCTTCTTCATGGGCAGCCGCTACGGCAAGCGCAGCACCTGGCCTGGTGAGTGGCACAGCTGATCCCGGGCTAATGTGATACAATGTTTAAAAATCAGATGGCTCAATTGAGCATTTAGTTTGATTATTGTTTAAATCGTATCTTTCATCAATAAACGCACGACTAAATTATTACATAAACACTGCATGGTAAAGTAAAGAATCAAATTACTCAGCAAGAGTAGTGTAGAGTCCCGCCATACAAAAAAATTACTCTTGCCGCATAGACCGCCTTGTTGGCCATTTGTAACAAGGTCAAAGCTCAAGGAGTTGTTCTGAACTTTTAGACCTCGTTACCCACACTATCCAGCATACCACTGGCAGGCTGAGAGGGGTCTGTATCAATTCAGAAGTTTGTTGCCAGGAGCTGTTGAATTACAGCTCATGCAGTCTTTGGTTCTATCAATATTATACTACTGCAAGCCTGCCTATGAAAACAGCATCACAATGCATGATGCACAAAGGTTAATAAAAATACAGAACTCTTCATTGACATGTATTCTCAATGGGGCGTGAAGCCCATAAACCTTCAAAATGCTCTGAATGGGTGATATCTGTGGGTTGATGACCAAATGCATGACTCACAAAGTCCTTGCGCTCAGGGAACCCCGGTGCCAGAGCGAGAGGCTGCAGTACTGGGATGACGCCTCACAGCGCGATGCCCGGCAGCATGATCGAAAGCTTCAATTTCGCAGAATGGTGCTGGAACTGAGCTGCAAAAGCTTCTCTCATTTTGGTCCAGTGCTCTACAGTGACCTCCCTGGCATCCTAAAATCTTGTTCTCAACTATCCCATTACAAATGTAAAGCTAAATTTATATAATTGTTACAGCAGCCTCATTTCGCTATTACTTGCGCTCATTCCCCAGTGGCGATAATTTGATTTCCGCGTTTACGCGAAAATACATACCCAGCGCTTTATAAATATATTTCCGTGTCTTCTTAATAGATACATTTTTAAAATAATCGGCAGAGCGTTGCTACTTGCTTGCAAATTTGACCAGAAATGGGTTTTTAGAGATAACACAGAGGCATTTACTTAAACAAAAATAAAACAAATTCACAGATAAAGTATTCATATATGTCATGTCTAAATCTACTAATTATTGATAAACTATTAGAAAAATGAATGTAAGTTGTATTTGAAAACATATAGTGAATATTGACAAATAATTCAATAATGTTTACATACAATCAGGTGATAATATGAACTTAGATTATTTTGTAATATGTGACTAAGTTGGAATACTATAGTCTCCCACGCCTAATGTTGGCTTTCCCAGATGTCGGTCATGCTGAAGCCAGGTTGGAGGTCTTGTTACACACGTAGATCTTCTGAGGGTAATATTAGGTGTGGGGCTGTTTTTTTGAGCTTCTCTGTCATCTGGATTAGAGCTGGTTGTCATCTGGTGCTTCTCTGGCAATGATTTGAGAGTTCGTCCCTGGAGATGGAAGGAGTGGGTATTGGCCTGGTCTTTCCGAAACGTTATCAGCAGTTGGCTGTTGAATACTTCTCTGGACTGGAGACAGAACGTTAGGCGCTTAGTACCACTTTGCTTGCACTCGATCTCCCACACTTAAATTTCGTACCCGTTTGGTGAATTTCGATGACTTGTTTTCCCTCTCTGGTTTTGGAGGAAACAGAGCGTCCAGTTTGATGCGAATTTTCCTCCCCAAGTACTTTTCCGCCGGAGAGAGATTGTCTGATTGAGGTGTCGCCCTGTACCTGAACAGTATGTTTTGCAACAGGCTCTTCAGTGACTGGCCTGATGACTTCATGGATGTTAGTTTCTATTTTAAAGTTTGGATATGACGTTCGGCCAGATCATTGATAGCGGGGTGTCCAGGCGCAATGAATTTTTGTGATATGCCATTACTTTGACAAAATTCTTTGAAATGATCACTCGTAAAGATTGTGGCATTTTCTGAAACAATAACTTGAGGTTTACCGTGGAAACTAAATATATCAGTGAGGATTGAAATTATAGACTCCAATGTAGGTGCAGATCTTGAAATTCTTACTTCTGGCCACTTCGATTTGGCATCCACAAGGACTAGGAAGTATTGACCTTCTACTGGTCCTGCGTAATCAATATGAACTCTCTGAAAGTTCTCTTCTGGCTCGTCCCAGCAATGAATGGGAGCCTTAGCTGAGGTTTTCTTGACAAGAGCACAGTTAGGACATGACCTGACTAAATATTCTATGTCTTTGTTCACAGTTTCCCACCAGCAGTATCGTCGTGCCAGTTGCTTCATTTTGACAATGCCCACATGTGTTTTATCTAATTCTTCAAGTACATCTTGTTGGAGTGACTTTGGGACAACAATTTGTGTTCCTTTAAATATTAATGTTTCCCCGTATTGAGTATTCTGGATCAGAGATTTTTCCAGATCTTAAATCTGACAGTAGACGACCCAAGTTCCTATCTTTCAAGGTCTCTTCTGACAAGGTTCATAAGGTGAGCTGTCCTGAGGTGATATGGTTGATGGTTTGTTCTGAGATATCACAAACTTCATAGTTAATCATCGTGTCTGGAGTAAGGGATGTAGCTTGAGTGGTTGATCCTGGCTTTGACTTCTCCTGTAACTGTAATGAACATGTCATATGTGGAATAAATCCAATTTCTGGTTTGAAAAGATCTGAATATTTTTCTTCTATCTCACTTATAGCTTTGTCTGGGTTAAGATGATTAATAGAGAAACAGTGGGACTCTTGGTTATTATCGATCTGACTCAGCTCTATTCCAAACGTCCGTATCCATGCTCGGCCCAAGAGAGGGGTGAATTGGTCAGGAACTATGTAAATCTGCTGTACAGTTGTGTGCCAATTACATGTGACTGGGACTTCAGCTATACCAAGTGGTTTAAATATTCCTGAAGTATAGGAACGAAACTTGACTTGATTATAGTATTCCAACTTAGTCACATATTACATAATAATCTAAGTTCATATTATCACCTGATTGTAAGTAAACAGTATTGAATTATTTGTATTCACTATATGTTTTCAAATACAACTTACATTCATTTTTCTAATATTTTACCAATAATTAAGAGATTTAGACATGACAAAGATGGCGACGAGAAGTAAAATACAGTACACCTCGGATTATCCAGATTAATGTGGCGGAAAACCGATCCGGATAGCAAAAAATCCGGATAATCCGAGGCCATTACAATATCGCCTAAATAGCGATCATGCCACTTAGCCCCTGCTAAATTGATGTTGCAAACGGCATATCAAGACTGTACAACATTTTAGTCTTTCAAATTAGAAACTCAATATCAGTTCATACAAAGTGTTCACAACTCTTAACACATCAAGTGACAGCAATAGACAAAGTCGCAAAATTGCTGTAGGCTACGCCTTTGTTGATTACTGCTAGCGCCCCAAGTAGCAAACCAGAAAACTATGTTCACGAAAATTCTGCAATGTACTGTTTATAGGCAATGCGACTCCTTCAATTATTGTGATTCCAAATGCATGCAGTAATGTTTTGCATTTGCAGTTTACGTTTAGAGGGCGCATTTTGCTCGTAAATTCGCTATAATTACGTTTTTGCCGTGATTTTCATTTTTTAATTTCTCGGATGAACTAATCCGGATAATCCGGGATCCGGATAATGTGGGGCTTGATTTTTAAATTAAGCTGAAGATTATCAAAATCTCGCTTGGGGAGGAGTGTCAGGCCTGTTCCCGAGTCGTCCTCAAATTTTTGACATTTGTTACCTAACATGACATCAATAAAGTATTTCCTTGCATTAGATCTTCTCTCTGATGAATAAATTTCAATTACTTTATTTGAATGAGAAAAATCATACTCACTTTCATATTCATCCGAGTCTTCATCGATTTGCTTGATTCTAGTTTTCCCTTGAAGAAGTGATTTTATGCACACTTTCTTAATATGTCCCATTCGATTGCAAGAAGAACATTTGAGGTCCTTGGAGTTGATTCGACATTTGTTCGACATATGATTGTTCATGCCACATCTCAGACATATGTCTTGTAATCCTAGTTCTGATAGATAAATTTTACCATTGTATCTTTTCCTAGTGTATTTATGTGAAGTTTGGTGATATTCTTGAGTTTTCATTGATTTATTTGAGGGTTTAGAGACTCTGTTGACATCTTCCTAACAACCTCGATGTTATGGCCTTTTCCCAATTCACATCATAGTTCTGAACTTCTATAGCACATCCTTTTTTAGAGATCAACCTCGATAAGGTGACTCAAAACTTCATAATGCACAGTTCTCATGCATTTAAATAATTGCATTGTTACAATGGTTCTGATTGTAGCAGAATGGATGTTTTGGGGGAACAACTAATGTCTGTTCGGATACAATTGCCAATTTGGAAATCCCGCTCCCCCTACCTCTCTTGACAAACATCTTTGAAAAATTACAGGACAGTCATGGTTTATTGTCAAAACGAATGTGTAATTAGCGATCCTGTTGATATATTTGTTAATCTCGTTGTGTTAGTGTTGCCTAATCAAAACAATGTCTGAAAAACCACTGACGATTTTAAAACCAAAGTGATTAATATAGTCAAAAATATCCGACAAAAAATAAATCAATATGTGCTAAATAATTTAAAATTCTACCATCTACTCTCCACACGATTTTGAAAAATTCATCATCCATGTAAACTAATTATTTGCTAACTTGTTTATAGGAAAAGAATAACACTAAAACTAACTACTTGGCACCAAGCAAGGGTTAGCAAGGGGGTGCTCTAAAATACACTGGTTGTAGAGGAAGAGATTTCAGTAACCTTGATAACGCGATTGCCAAAATCTCTTTGATATCACTACCCTCAGTAAGAAGAGACCCTCTATAAGAAGACTGTTTTCTGAACCCCCTTGAGAGTCGTCTTATCAAGGTTCTAATGTTTTCTGACTTTCCATCAAATTCATCCAAGGGCAAAACTTTTCATTTCGATTAGGACATATATATCCCCTAACTATTGTCAAACGTTGTACAACCAAATAACTATTGTGCAACCATTGTCCCCTATTGTACAGCCAAATAACTTAGCCCCCCTACCCCTTACATGAAATAAAGCAAATTATGGTTTCCAAAGAGAAATTGAAAGTCATTCGTTCATTAAACTAAGTAGCCAGTAGTTAACATTTTTTAGTTTCTTTATAGGGTTTTAGTTTATTTCAAGTGTAACTACAGTTGTACATAAAAACAATGCCTTGAGACATTGAGGATTACTGGCCAAAAAGAGACAATGTTTACTTCATTGGAGCAAAATACCAAATACATTTTAAAAACAATTTATTTTCACATTTATCCTCAGGAGCCCATTCCAATGATGCTTAAAATTACTAGTTATAGTTTATTCAAAATAATAGTTACCATATTCTTTTATTCAGCCTGGTTAATTCATACTAACAGCTGGAATAATAAATATTGGACTATTTACAGATCCATGAGAAAATGGGTTGATGGTTATTTATTTTAATTATTCTCAAATTACTCAAACCGTATTTAAAATTTTTTTAAATAGGTTACCCCAAAAATGACCTCGATATCAGCCTACATTAAGGAAGGTTGAAGTTGCTTAGTATACTTTTGTTGTAGAGACAGAAGACGGCTTGGCACAAGAACCAGTCACTTGTCTCTTCACTGGCATAGCCAATGTCTTCCGCTGCATTAAATTGAACAGGTAATCATTGCTCCCTGAATTGACTGAATATTAGCTTATTAATAATTGTTTGCTTTCATTATTTCACAGTATTTAATCACTCATCTTATTCTTCCAACCAAATTAATTTTACTAAAAAACAAATCAAATGAAGAAATTAATGAGAGAAAACGTTTAAAATCACTAAAAACCTCACGGGACGCTTTTTTCCAAGATCAATTTCAACCTACCTTCACCACACCAGACCTTTCACACTAAATTCACTGTCTGCACAAAGTTTACTGAGAAATCGATTATTATTATTATTCCTTAATAGTGTTTGAAATAGAAAAAATACTGCTTAAAATTTCTCTAATGATTCTTTTTTACGAAAATACATAATAATCACAAAGTTTTGTAATCACATTTTAGATTCCAAACAAAATTTCTGTCTTATTTTCAAACTGGGTAACACTCTAGTCATTTAACTTTTAAATTTGGAAATTGAATGTTAACATTAATGTTTGAAAACCAATTTATTTCCACTCGCTATTACCGTAGTAAGAGTAAATGATCATCTTTCTGTTAAAAGGGCAACAAAATATGAATATTGACAACAAAATGGATCAAAAACTTAAACTTTGAGACCCCTCAGAATACGGAGCAACTTATGTAACTAGTTGACCATAGCCATTGACTTGAGCAGCTAAATCAGAGTTCACTGGGTAACATCTGAACATACTGGGTAACATCTTAACATATTGGGTAACATCTGAACATGCTGGGTAATATCTAAACATCATTGGTAACATGATAAAAGAAATTCATTTTTGTAAACTGTGAATTCAAATCTCTGCGTTATCCCTTACTTTTAGTAGTAATGTTCACCCTTGTACTCTTAACAGCTCACTTCTTGCTTTACTTGACAGAGGCAAGGGAGGGCAGATGTAAAGGGGGGGATCAGGGACATATATCCTCCCCCATGACCTGTAGTATATAAAAAAATACCCTCTTCATATGAAGCTTCCATCTTTTGGTTTTTGGCTAAGAAAAAGATATAAACAAACATAATTTTTCAAACTATTAGTGAACGGTCATAGAAACAACCATGCAAATTCACTGACTGCAGGTAAGCAATGATGCGACAGGAGTATTACATTGCCTTGTACGAAAATGCTTTAATAACTTTGCTTATGAAAAAACAGCCGTGAAAATCAATTATGAATACCGTAACTATCAACTGCAGGTAAGCAATGTGGGTAATGTGAAAGATGGAAGTGGCTATAAATAAACAATTGAGCTAATTTACCGATAGCCGGAAGACAACAGGAGTGATTTGTGAAAAATTAATACTGTTTCCTACTTATTTTCTGTATAAAGGGCACTTTACTTAAATCCCTAGATAATCAAGTAGAATCCGACCACATCTATTAGTTAGCATTATGGAGTTCCACGGCATCTTTTTATGGTTCTGAATTGCATAAAAAGCAACTTTATAATTCTAATGTTAAAAAATTTTGGGGGTATGCCTCTAGATTTTCCTTCCTAAGGGGAGGAGGGCACATTCCATATTTCCCCCCCAACCATTAGTAGTAATATCCTCCCCTTAACAAAGGTCTATCTACGCCACTGTTACTTGAGACTTCCATGCACAGGCCTGAAGCCTATTGTTGCCATGTAGAGGGACAAATGCAAAAAAATACCGGGGATTTATTAAAAATCTTTAATTTTTTTCATAATTAGAACATATTTACTTGTGGGTTTATTTTAATTGTACTGAGACAGTAGCTCAGTGGTAAAGCATGCACAAACCCAATAACTCAAAAATCGCTGTTTCATCCCAGTCGTGGACAACTTCTACTTCATCATGAGCGGTCACCTCTTACTTGCCTCTTGCAGCTATGTTACACTACGCTACTGCCTAAGAAATGCGTAGGTAATGTCGTACGTAGGTAATGTCATGTGAGAGTGTCTGCAGTCTACAGGGTGTGCCAGAGCTACCACGCACATGACATTACCTACGAGATGTGGTTGTTTGCCCCCCTTCTCTTGAAAAACAATTTTGGGAATTTTTGGGATTTTTTTTAAATTTTTTTATAATTTTTTGACTTTGTTGGCAACTTTAAACCAACCCTTATGACTCTCGACCACTTGTTACTAAAATTTGGCTATTTTTAGAGTTATTAGACGTAATTATTACCCTCCTATACATGGTTTGGGCTGTTTCAAGTGAATTTTGGCTCTTTCGAGTTGGATATTACAGTGATGGCTTCCATAGAAATGGGTTAAATATCAAAGGGCTTGTGATTATAAAAAAATCTGTTGAAAGGGATTAAATTTGTTTAATAGTTGAGCGTTAAAACTAGCTTAAATGCATCTAGAATCACTATCGAGAGCAATATCCGAGTGCCTGGAATACTCGCCAAAAAACGGTAGAAACAAATTTATTTTGTAATCTTTTACGACTAATATCGACTCTAGAGTGTGTATAGATTGGGTATAATATGTCGAAAAGTATTAGCGATGCTCAATGTGATAACTAGAGCCGATATAAAGTTAGAGTGTTTTCAAACCGAAATAAACTAAGTAATTTGCCTTATATCTACGATAACTTGTGAAGGACAAGTCGTATCGGGATGCGGTTTACATAGGATTAAAGCTATTTTACCCTCTACAATACAAAAGCGGTTACATCTCGGGGCCACCCCTGGAATCGGGCCGTCGTGACGCGGGGACGGCGTCACGGCAGCGCGAGGTGTGGAAAAGATGGCGGCCGGAACGTTTAAAACGTGATTTTAAGTCGATGGGCTCATTGTCCCGATTACGGACATGCGATTTATTCCTCAATCAGACTAAAATTGCGATAGTTGGCAAATTTTTAAGTGTGATAATTCGAAAGTGTTCAATAATTAACTTGTTTGAATTATCAACATGTGACATTTATTGCACGGCTACAACTGTATAAACTGGGTCAATTTTACATCATTTTGCTATTAGTCCTGCAGCTGACAGCACTTCTGTGTGCAAACTTGCGTAGGCTGAATTTTATTGCTGGACCTGTTAGTTTATTACATGGGAAGGTTAAAAAACTTGGGTGGACATCTCCTACCCCCCAGGTTTTCCCAGGATGACGTTTTCAAAATGGCTGCCAATTATCTGTTTTTCACCATTAAATTTATAAAAATCATGACCATCGCCCAATCTGTGGATTTAACATAAGAAGAATCGGTGAAAATTACCACTTAGTACATACCTAACGATTAAAATTTCGTTTTCAAAAGTTGCATCACTACATGTCCGCCATTTTGGAAATACTCCGCCATTTTGAATTTATGTAAGCTTTTAATTGATCAATCATAGTGAGGCTCGAAACCAACGTAGGATCGTGATTTTTATTTTATTTTAAAGCCAATTAAATTTCCTACAAGAAATTTCCAGGTGGAATACAGCCAATCAGTATAACCAATGTGTAATTTTAATGTAAAACAAGTCCCTAAAAAATTGACAATGTAATTTTCGTGTTTTATGGATTATTTTGCTAACAACGAAACCTACGCCTCCAAAGAGGAAATAAAGGAACTGGAATGTACTAAACTAATCTCAAGGCATATGAATAACTATCTAAGACAAGATTTCATAATACATTCGCCGCTTGTCGGTCTTTTTGGGAAATAATTCGCTATTTTGCATTTATACTAGTTTTCAATTGCCAAAGCGTTTTCCGGCTAACAGTTACCGTAAACACTTATATTTTCATTTTATTTTACTCTTCGATAAAGTTCTTATGGGAAAACGTAAGGTTGAATGCATCAAATAAACATAAACAGTACGAAATTGCAATGTAAAAGAAGTATTTTAATGATTTTCTAATAGTAGGGTAAAAAGCAGGCCATAAGATGTCTTCTTCTTGATTATGTAGGCTATGTTTTGCGACTGGTGGCAACCATGTTTTTTTGTTCCTTTTGACCTATTGAATGCAAACTGTGAGTTTGCCACCTTCAAATTTGGTGCGGGGACCAGGAATCCAAGATGGCGGACAAAATGGCTTATTAATGTTGTAGGCTTAGTTTTTTTTACCTTTCCCCGCTACATTTGATGAAAATTCGGCTGTCTTAACAAAGAAAAGGTTGGGAGAGGGGAAATACTTAATGTTGGTTACATTTTCACATCCGGTCGCCATATTGGATCCGTCATATTGGATATAACATATTTTTCTTAAATGTGAATGTGGTGTTACACATAAAAACAATGTTTTCACGCTGATTATAATGCCGCGATCTGTTTGAAAAAAGTACTGTTTCGATCACAAGATATAGAGCGTATTTTTTGTGAACACTTTTGGGATCTCTTAAACTATAAGAGATACACAGAAGTTTAAAGTAGCTAAGTAATGCGTAATCTAAGAACAAGTAAAACGTTGGTGAGCAATAAAAAATATTCGGCTAACTCGTTCTCCACGCTAGAAAAACTATAGTTGCCCATAACTAAATTTGTACTAAATCGCTCACTTTTTACGATACGAGGCTGTATGAGGAGTCAAATTTTCATTTAATTTGTTTTATTTTTTTACGATACTATTTATGGTTTTTTAGAATAATGCCCAAGCAAACAATTTTAAATGCCCAACATGTAGGCCTAAAATTTAAATTTTCATTGGAAACATATTTTTTCCAGAACTATAAGATTTTTATTATCAAATGTGTATGCAATCAAAGAAAATATTTTTTGTATAAATGATAATGGGTTATAATGTACTGGACTTTTCATTAAAATGAAAAATGTGGAAAACCACTGATTATTACTAAACAGCTGATTGACTGAAAACAGCTGATTGGCAGCAAAAATCTGTTTTAAGGACAAATACTTTACGCTTTTCATTAAAATGAAAAATGTGGAAAACCGCTGATTATTACTAAACAGCTGATTGACTGAAAACAGCTGATTGGCAGCGAAAAGCTGTTTTTAAGGACAAATACTTTACGCACCTTCACTCAGAACAGCTGATTTGTTTGTAATTTAACTTTTACTATTAATCAGCTGTATCTAACTAATCAGCTGATGACTTTAAATCAGCTTTTCTCCTTTTCTTTATTTTTATAAGAAATTCAGAACATTATTATAACCCATAATCATGTACAATAATTAATAAACATAAATATAAACTTATTTTTAATATTTGATGGATTACTTTATTGGATTCATAATAAAAATAAAGAAAAGGGGATTAGCTTATTAATAGTTATCGGATAATTGACTAAAAACATCTGATTGACAGTTAAAAGGTCATTTACAATCAAATTAGCTGTTTTAAATGAAGATAAGTATTTGACCGTCAAATAGCTTTTTTGCTGTCAATGTGCTGTTTCCACTCAATCAGCTGCTTAGTACTAATCAGCTTTTTTCCATATTTTTAACTTTTACGGAAGTTCCAGTATATTCTAACCAATATGGCGGATCCAAGATGGCGGCTGAAAACTATTGTCCACTTTAATTAAGTATTTACCTTCCGGCAACTATTGGCGATGTTTTCAAATCGATATTTTGGAAAATATTCCTATGAATGTCATACATACAATTTTGTTCAATATTTGTTTCTTTATTTTCAGCACTGTAAACTTTGACCACCGTTATTCAAAAATTTCCATGGGTGCCACTCTGGAACCCCTCATAATCTTGTTCAATGTATCAAATAGTACGAGAATCGATCACAAAGTGTGAGTTGGACCTTAATTCAAGGTCATATCATTGGGCAAACGGACTAAAATAAATAGAATAAATAAAAACAGATTATTAAATAATCTACTAACAACTTGAGAACGGACAGAGATTTAGAAAAATGGACAGCGTAATAAGCATTGTCACAAAAAAGCAGTTTGAAATGATGTGTTACAATCCCATATTTACATTTCAAAAAAATAACTTATATCCAATATGGCGGATCCAATATGGCGACCGGATGTGAAAATGTAACCAACATTAAGTGTTTCCCCTCTCCCAACCTTTTCTTTGTTAAGACAGCCGAATTTTCATCAAATGTAGCGGGGAAAGGTAAAAAAAACTAAGCCTACAACATTAATAAGCCATTTTGTCCGCCATCTTGGATTCCTGGTCCCCGCACCAAATTTGAAGGTGGCAAACTCACAGTTTGCATTCAATAGGTCAAAAGAAACAAAAAAACATGGTTGCCACCAGTCGCAAAACATAGCCTACATAATCAAGAAGAAGACATCTTATGGCCTGCTTTTTACCCTACTATTAGAAAATCATTAAAATACTTCTTTTACATTGCAATTTCGTACTGTTTATGTTTATTTGATGCATTCAACCTTACGTTTTCCCATAAGAACTTTATCGAAGAGTAAAATAAAATGAAAATATAAGTGTTTACGGTAACTGTTAGCCGGAAAACGCTTTGGCAATTGAAAACTAGTATAAATTCAAAATAGCGAATTATTTCCCAAAAAGACCGACAAGCGGCGAATGTATTATGAAATCTTGTCTTAGATAGTTATTCATATGCCTTGAGATTAGTTTAGTACATTCCAGTTCCTTTATTTCCTCTGTGGAGGCGTAGGTTTCGTTGTTAGCAAAATAATCCATAAAACACGAAAATTACATTGTCAATTTTTTAGGGACTTGTTTTACATTAAAATTACACATTGGTTATACTGATTGGCTGTATTCCACCTGGAATTTTCTTGTAGGAAATTTAATTGGCTTTAAAATAAAATAAAAATCACGATCCTACGTTGGTTTTGAGCCTCACTATGATTGATCAATTAAAAGCTTACATAAATTCAAAATGGCGGATTATTTCGAAAATGGCGGACATGTAGTGATGCAACTTTTGAAAACGATATTTTAATCGTTAGGTATATACTAAGTGGTGATTTTCACCAATTCTTGTTATGTTAAATCCATAGATTGGGCGATGGTCATGATTTTTATAAATTTAATGGTGAAAAACAGATAATTGGCGGCCATTTTGAAAACGTCATCCTGGGAAAACCTGGGGGGTAGGAGATGTCCACCCAAGTTTTTTAACCTTCCCATGTAATAAACTAACAGGTCCAGCAATAAAATTCAGCCTACGCAAGTTTGCACACAGAAGTGCTGTCAGCTGCTGGACTATATGTCTAATAAGATAAAAGCTAACTAGATAAACTGTATTTACAATAATTTTACCAATTTTCAGTTTCAACTGTAGTATACAAGCGTCTTTATTTGTGATATTCACACTGAACAAAAACTCGAGGATCATCAAAAATGGTTACATTCCATAGTGTACACGTGTATAATGTGAAACATATTGGGAAAAGTGCATTATTGCAGTTAGTTTTGTTGAAAACTCGCGATTAAACCGACATTTTCGATACATGCAACGTCCCAAATTCAATGTTTTATACAAAATATCGACTAATTATGAGCTTGTAACTACTTTAAATCGTAAAATTATATCTCGGATGGTTAGTTTTGGTTGTAGATACACAAATAAATCACAAATTGTCATTATATACTTACCAAACAGTAGTTTTACTTTCAATTGAAAAGTATCTTACTTGTAGACTCAACCCAACAACTTCGAAATTTGGCTAAATTAAGCAATTTTTACACTTTTTCAAACCTTATTTGTATAATACATCATTGATAGAGTATATACCATCTAAATAAATGTTTTCAAACGTGATTTTATCTACGACCATTGCAATAAGCACCAATTATGGTATTACAATAAACATTATAATGATATACATTAAAACACCAAAAACCAAGCAGTACTCTAATGACGACTTTAGAGTACTGGAGTCACTTTAGAGTACTGGTTCTAGACCAATGAGAGCTCGGCATTTGACGGAAGTAGTGTCATAATAACAATTACGCAATTCGCACATCAGCTGATTGTTGCATTACGATTCATGTTTGAGTTTACTTATCCCATCAGCTGATTGTTCCACAACGATTCATGGCTCAGTCTGCTTATTTGCCTAACCTCAAATTTTAGTTGACCTATTCCATCATTAGTAAGTCATGAGTTTTGTTTATTTTCGGGGGAAAGTTTGTCGTATATTGTTGGTCGTAGATAAAATAGTGTATGCAACGATTGTATTATGGCTTTAAGCCACTCGTGAGATATTTAGAACACTCGCTTCGCTCGTGTTCTAACTTACATCTCACTCGTGGCTTAAAGGCATGCATTATACAATCGTTGCATAAACTACTATTAGAGTACAAATTGGTTATTTTCAACAACTTTCAGTTGTTTTTCTGGCTAAATCACTTTTAATTACAGTATAAATTGCATATTTCAGCGTAATTTAGTACAAACAAGTGTTGATTTTCATACGACGTGCTAATTTGACAAGTATTGAATTCAATTACACTGTCTGGTGTTATTATATACTCGTATAAAAATTGTTTTCCAATTTTCTAACAAACCACGCCTGCAACTCGAGATATGCAATTTCATGTCTCAACTGTTAATAGGCAACTTGATTGTTGCAGGCTAAGTTTTAGTTTTTGCCCCAAATGTACATAATTTAAAGGGTATTTTTTACCAAATTTACTGTTATGAAAGCCTTCAAAATTCCCTTTCACCCGATACTACTCGTATCTTGGTACGATTTTTCTGATGCGTAATAGATGCGATTGATTAATTTCGTGATTACTATTTTTCAATATACTAGTTGATTATCGAGATTGGGACAGTAATTTACCGTTAAAAGGGTAAATTAAAGATATATATCTAGATAAATACTAGCTACGATATAAGGTTATAAAAATAATCAATAAAAATTCGAAAAAAAATTAAAAATTTTTTTAAAAATTTCAAACATTTTTCCAAAATTTTTTTTTCGGGAGAAGGGGGGCAAACTACCACATCTCTTAGGTAATGTCATGTGCATGGTAGCTCTGGCACACCCTGTAGACTGCAGACACTCTCACATGACATTACCTACGTAGGAAGGGCTGTCGTATGATACCTTGCTGTCTTTCGATCGCCACACACGTATTTTGGCACATATGCGATGGGCAGTTGAGGTTAAAAATAAAATCAAAGGTAAAAAGGAATTCAAAGAAGAAATTTCAACGAAGTAGTAAATTATTAAGGGCCTCCACACACCAGAGTGGTGTGGTATGGCGCGGCAGCCAGGTGGCGCCACGTTGCATATGTCATGCCAGTTCATCCACTGAGAATGGTTTCACACTGGAGTAACGCCTCATAGCACATAGCGACTCAATCATCTTATCACCATTCACTTTGGTAAAAACATGGAGGATGATGAGTTGCTTCTGTTATTGGCTGTGATTATAAAATAAATGTGAAAGTGAAGAATTGAAATATTTCTCTGCCATTTGGTTTTCTGTTTTGGTTAAACGATGTACAGAATCCATGTCAATTTTTGGTGAGGACATACTGGTAATGATTCAGAATGCTAAATTGTTTTTATTGTGAATGCTGAATCCAATTCAGACCCATTAATTAATATAAAATTAATAAATGTATGTTAAAGCTGGAAAATAAATTTTATTTTGCTACTCAAACTCTCAAAACATTATACATGGAGTAACTATTATCTTACAAGCGATATTACAGAAATATTTTGAAGAAATGAAGTTAATTTTGACATTTGTCAACAGTTAAACTAAAAAAAATAGCAGTAAGTTTAATAAAATTCAAAATATGTGAGCCCCTTTGGCTAGTATAATAAATTTTGGTTTTATTTCAGAGAAAAATATTAATTCTGCCAGAAGATGACCTAATAAGTTGATGCTGCAAAAATCTCTATATCTATCATTTAGCACTTTTTTAGACTGCCCCATCTAGTCTTAATTTAGCATGGTGGTGTGCTCTTCATACAATAGTTTGTCCCTGATGGCGAGTGCACAACCTTAACCCCAATAGTGCAATATTGAACATATATTATCTCTGCAGTGGATGTGGTTTGGTGAACCTCAAGGTTTTTCCTCGGGTCTTTAATCATTTATAAGCAACAGGTGAGATTACAAAGGTAAATGTCAGAGACTATGAAGCAGTATATATTTAGCCCAGGGTAAAACGTGTACAGTTGTTTAATATAAGCATCGTGTTAAACAGGTTCATCTGTTTTAGTGAATTTTCCTATAGGGAGGAAGCTATTACCGTAGGTCTCATGGTAAGACCTAGAGCCCGAGACCATGATAACTTTTTGCTTTGGGGCCACCAGAAGCAAAAAACACCATTCGTTTGAATTTATATATATTATAATGATACATAATTTATTAACAGAGTACCCTTTTTTTAGTTTAAAAAACATTTATTTGACGACTAGTTTCAAATCATAAGATCATAGTCATGTCATAATAACCTCCTATAATAATAATAACAAACCACATAATACAATTGAGTATTTTCTATGTTCGGCAATTCACATTTAAATCGACCAGAACACATTTTAACTACTTAAAAGATACAAAAATAATAATTTCTTGTTGTCACCATCAAGGTTCAACCCTCCAAAATGGTTTGGGGGGGGGGGGTTTGTCCAACCAACTCCAATATCAACTCACATCATATGACCACTCATTTTAATTTGCTGAATAAAAAATAAACCAAAGCTTGTTTTAATGAAATTTCAAAAAAGTTACCTAATACTTATAAATGTTGTAGGGTTTCCCCACCCCCCAAAACCATTTTGGAGGCATTGATGATGACAAGAAACTATTATTTTTGTATCTTTTAAGTAGTTAAAATGTGTTCTGGTGATTCTTATTCGATTTAAATGTGAATTTCCAAACACAGAAAAAACTCAATTTAGTAAAAAAAGTTACTAATAAATATCCGCCTTGATGCGACCTTTGGCTCAGCGGCAAAGGTCGATACTTGCGGAGGGTCGTCTATGCGTTATCTTTTAGGAAAACCCCCATACATGAAGTACCAAATATTCGCCACAAAAATAACTAATTTTTTTTAAAATTTGATTAAAACAAGCTTTGGCTTATTTTTTTTACTCATTCAGCATATTAAAACGAGTGGTCATACAATGTGAGTTGATAATGGAGTTGGTTGGACAAACCCCCACCCCCCCCCAAACCAATTTGGAGGGTTAAGCCTTGATGATGACAACAAGAAATGATTATTTTGTATCTTTTAAGTAGTTAATATGTGTTCTGGTAGTTCTCATTCGATTTAAATGTGAAATACTGAACACAGAAAATTCTCAATTTTAATTGACGCATGGCATTTTTAAATTTTTGAATGGCCGCCATTTTGGACTGGAGCATAATATCGACCTCCAGTTTGCGGCATTGTGTTTCTTTTAACAAGCCCTTTAAAATAAGCAGTCGCACGATGGGGGTTTACATTTAAAATTTTGGGGCTACCCCACCAAAATCCAATTTTGGGGACATCAAAAAGTAGTTTTTTTTTAGTACTAAAAGGTATGCGAAATATTGTTTTGATATCTGGCTTACATTAAAAGATATTGAACCGGTCCTGGACTTTTGGGACACACAGTCCTTTTAGTACTAAAAAAAACTACTTTTTGATGTATGTGTCATTTCTGCCCCCATCCCCAAAATTGGATTTTGGGGGGGTAGCCCCAAAATTTTAAATGTAAACCCCCATCGTGCAACTGCTTATTTTAAAGGGCTTGTTAAAAGAAACACAATGCCGCAAACTGTAGGTCGATATTATGCTCCAGTCCAAAATGGCGGCCATTTAAAAATGCCATGCGTCGATTAAAATTGACAATTCACATTTAAATCGAATAAGAACTACCAGAACACATATTAACTACTTAAAAGATACAAAAATAATAATTTCTTGTTGTCATCATCAAGGCTCAACCCTCCAAAATGGTTTGGGGGGGGGGGGGTTTGCCCAACCAACTCTAATATCAACTCACATCGTATGACCACTCGTTTTAATATGCTGAATGAGTAAAAAAATAAGCTAAAGCTTGTTGTAATAAAATTTCAAAAAAATTAGTTATTTTTGTGGCGAATATTTGGTACTTCATGTATGGGGGTTTTCCTAAAAGATAACGCATAGACGAGATGACCCTCCGCAAGTATCGATTTTGCCGCTGAGCCAAAGGTCGCATCAAGGCGGATATTTATTAGTAACTTTTTTTACTAAATTGAGTATTTTCTGTGTTTGGAAATTCACATTTCAATCGAATAAGAATCACCAGAACACATTTTAACTACTTAAAAAAAAATAATAATTTCTTGTCATCATCAATGCTCAATCCTGCAAAATGGTTTTGCCGGGTTGGGAAACCCTACAAAATTTATAAGTCTTAGGTAACTTTTTTGAAATTTCATTAAAACAAGCTTTGGCTTATTTTTTACACAGCAAGTTAAAATGAGTGGTCATATGATGTGAGTTGATATTGGAGTTGGTTGGACAAACCCCCACCCCCCAAACCATTTTAGAGGGTTGAGCCTTGATGATGACAACAAGAAATTATTATTTTTGTATCTTTTAAGTAGTTAAAATGTGTTCTGGTGATTCTTATTCGATTTAAATGTGAATTGCCGAACACAGAAAATACTCAATTTTAATTGACGGACGGCATTTTTAAATTTTTGAATGACCGCCATTTTGGACTGGAGCATGACATCGACCTCCGGTTTGCGGCATTGTGTTTCTTGTAACAATCCCTTTAAAATAAGCAGTCGCACGATGGGGGTTTACATTTAAAATTTTGGGGCTAACCCCCCAAAATCCAATTTTGGGGGCGGGGGCAGAAATGACACATACATAAAAAAGTAGTTTTTTTTAGTACTAAAAGGTATGCGAAATATTGTTTTGATATCTGGCTTACTTTAAAGATATTAAACCGGTCCGGGACTTTTGGGACACACAGTATATATACAATTACCTTCATTGTGATAATTGTAGTGTAGTGTGTGTGTGTGTGTGTGTGTGTGTGTGTGTGTGTGTGTGTGTGTGTGGCGTGCGTGTCTGTGAGCACGATAGCGGCTGTAAATATGGTCCGATCTTAATGAAATTTGGTACAGACCTGTGAAGTGGTAATCAATCAGACGAGTTCAAAAACCAGCCCGATCGGACCACCGGAAGGGGGGGTAAAGGGGAGTAAACCTCTCCCAAAATGGGGTTTTTTGAGTTTTTTACACACAAGGATATAATTTATCTAATTTTTGTTGGTACCATTGAATTCAGCTAAAAAAACAACCAATTTAGTATTTTGAATCATTGCTCTGTGTCTATTGGTTCCCGAGATATTGAAAGTGGTAAAACACAGTACGTTGTCCCAATGTTAACCTTATGGGAATAAGTAAAATTCTATATCTCGCTCATTTCTCAACACATCTTAATACAACCTGGTTTGTGGCTTCATTTAGATGAGGTCTAATGTTTAATTGTCTAAAATCCCCGATACTTCCATTTTCGTAGCAGCAAACTTGCATACTCATTCCCCATGTTATCTTTATGGGAAATAAAAAAATCTATATCTTCCTTATTTCTTAACATATGTTAATAAAACTTGGTGTACGGCTTCTTCAAGTTAAGATCTATTCCAAAGTCGTAGCCAGGATATTTTTTCGGGGGGGGTTTGGGCAGGACCGGCGGGTGAATTTCCGGCTCGCCAAAAGTGATGACCTTTTTTTTACTCCCGTGTGTGCTTTCCGCCGCTTTTTTCGTTATTTTTTACCCTTTTCGACTGTTTCCGGGCCCCTCTACGTTTACGTTTAGTCGGGGGGTTTTTGGGGGGGTTTCGACTATTTCGGGGGGGTTTTCACCCCCATTTCCTATGTTTTCAATGGTATTTCTACTATTTCAGGGGGGTTTTGACCCCTAACCCCCCATTGGCTACGGCCTTGATCTATTCAATATTGAAGTAAAACCAACCAGTTTAAACATACCTGTTGCAACATACCTGCATACTCATTCCCCATGGTATTCTTAGGGAGATTACAAAAACATGTCAAATCGCACTTCTGTTGGATTGAAATATGTTCTTTTGCATTTGAAATTCGCTGAGTATGCAGGTCTGCTGCAAGAGGGGTTTTAAAGCTACTTCTCAGATAGTGAACAAATTTTCTTGTAATTATCATATTTCGACTCTGGTGAATACAAAAAGGATTAAAGACAGTTTGGCCTTTTGGGACTCGAAAATGCCAAATTTTAGCTGTGTTCTTTATGAAATATTTTTAACGGTAGTGCAAATATCCGATCTATGCAATCGAATGTTGCATGATTGTGCGATTCGTTTGGACACTGTCAAAAAGTCGTCTTAAGGCAATCGAGGATGCCATTATAATTTATCTTGTATGAAAGGCATCTAATGCATCTTCAATGAAGATTATCGTAAGTTGATGCGAATTAATAAATAAGATCATAGAGAAAGCAGATCATGACACTTGACTTGCGCACGTATAAAACATCAAACAAACTAATAAGTCCCAATATTGTAAAACATTGGATTACTGCACTACAAGTCATGAATTCACAACACTATCAATACCGGGTGTCCGTAAAAGAACTCCCTAATTTTGATGACCTCTAAATTGTCAGTATGATTTATAAATCATACTGACTCAAATTATATATCAAACTAGAAGATATACCCGCGGCTACGCTCGCTAAAAGAAAGACAAATGTTTGGTTCAATTATACATAATTTGAATTTGTAATGTGTAATTTTCAGAAATTTCCAAATCGACTAATGATTTCAATAATTTATCTGAACTGCACGTTTTTAAGCGCTTAATTACAAACTTAAGGTTGCATCTCCATCCCAGCAACATAAGAAGCAACATAAGAACATAAGTTGACATGAGAAGGTGAAACGTTTCCTCGATGAATTTTCCTTTTCCCCTCAATTAGTATGAATTGGATACCATGTGCTAACATATTCTAATTTTTCAGTTAGGTCTTCAGAATACTGTAATCTCATGGTTAATCTATTATTTAACCTATAAAATTGGGTTTTTAATAGTTTAAATAAAAAGTAATCCACTTCAGGGGCTTTCAAGCATCGCGCTGTGCACTGAAACCTGTCTGCTAATTTGACATAAAAGAAAAAGAGGCATGCATAACTGATGTAAATATCGCAAATTTAAATATCGCAAAGGGCGGACTCTACAGACCTAACATTTGAATTTAGTACATTGAGGTTTTTTTAAAACGCAACCCATTTTTAAGATTGAATAATGCACATATAAATATGAAATGTGTATTGTTTTATTGATCTTTACATTTTGTACAACCTATTATTTAAGTTTGATCACATTTAGTTTACATTATATGCTCAAACAGTCCGCCACTGGCATTTGTATAAAGTTATGCTCTTTCAATCAAATTCCCGAGCACATGTTGCAAGGTGCCTCTTAGAATTTCTTGCATTAAATTTGTTATGTTTGTTTGGGATGCTGAATATCCTGTGGATTGTTTTCGTAGGCCTTACTTTTTATGTATCCCCAAATAAAATAATATAGTGAGGTCAAATTCGGGGATCTCTGGGGGAAATAATCCTTCACCGATAAAATCAAGTTTTGGGTTGCGTTTTTAATGTGTGTGTCTTTAAGCACGATAACTCGCGTAAAATGGTTCGATCTGAATGAAATTTGCCACAGACATGTAAAGTAGTAACTATCCTACAAAACAATTCACAAGATATTCAGCACCTCAAAACAAACATAACAAATTTAATGCAATAAATTTAAAGAGGTACCTTGCAACACGTGTTGGGGAATTTGTTGGAGAGAGCATAACTTTATACAAATGCCAATGGCGGACTGTTAGAGCACATACTGTACACTAAATGTGATCAAACTTAATAGGCTGTACAAAATGTAAAAATCAATAAAACAATACTCATTACACATTCATATGTGCATTATTCAATCTTAAAAATGGGTTGCGTTTTAAAAAAAACACCCTGTATGTTTATTAATACACCAAAAAGTTTGTACATGCAGAGTTTCAAGATTCTAGTTCGATTACTTCGGGTGATCCGTGAAACGCGAGTAGCCTATGTATGTGGTATCTGACAAATTTATATGATAAGCGTGTTAGTTTTGTACAGTTAGTAAATGAAACTCATATTTTTTGTCTCTTTAAAATAGTCTAGAGGCCTTCTACTGATATTTTGTAATCATAGCTCTAAATACTGAAAAGGGCGCCATTTTGAATTTTTGAATTCACCTTATTTTAGCCTTTCCAGAGAAACATTTTAAAATCCCTCATTAGTAGGCCTATGCATCTAGAGCCTATGAAGAATATTTGAGCTAAGATTCATTGCCCAAAGCCCTACATTTCTTTAGTCAATAAGCTTTGAAAACTAAAAATGGCCGCCATTTTGAATTTTATAATATACCCTATATTAGCCTTTTGAGATAATATATTTTAAAATCCGTTCTTAGTACGCATCTAGAGCCTACAATGATTAATTGTGCCAAGTTTCATGGCCCAAAGCCTTTTAGTTTTTTAGAAACTGTGATCAGTGAGTCAGTGAGTCAGTCAGTCAGTCAACCGTTTTTGGCTTTTATATATATAGATAACAGATAAACTCGCCAAGTTTTTGTCACAAGTTAAAAATTTTTGATGAATGTCACTTTGGGCTCATGACAAACATAAAACAAAAAATCAAATTTTCCCATTTTGTGTGAAAAAAAAACAATTTGTTCGTTTCAAAAACTCATTTCTCAGGATCCAAAAAAGCTACAAACCTGCAAAAACAGCCAAACTTTTGAAAAAATTCATTTTTTTAATGTTATAGACTACATAACATTAAAACCCCCCTATGGTACATAACATTAACATTATGTACCCTATGGTTTCTGTAGGGTGCATAGTTTTCAAGAAAACCATTTAATCTAAAAAAAATCATTAAAACGTGATTTTTAATCACTACTGGTACACAGGGAAAATTTGATTTTTGTTTTATGTTTGCCATGAGCCCAAAGTGACATCCATCAAAAATTTGCAACTTGTAACAAAAACTTGGTGAGTTTACCTATCATTTGATATGTAATTTGAGTCAATATGATTTATAAATTACAATTTAGAGGTCATCAAAATTAGGGAGTTCTTTTACGGACACCTGGTATTTCTAGGTATCTGGAGGCTTTCAACTCAAAATTAATATTTTTATCTTTTGCAGCCAGATTACAAGAGAAGATTCAGACGAGGATGATACCAAATAATCAAATCCTCATCTCTTCCCAGCTCTTGCGTTCTCTACCAAAGACAATGACACCTTAAAGTGGAGGATGTGTCTTGAGTTGTTTTTATTACTAAACGTGAATGATGTTATTTAATTTCACAATTTACCCATTGTTGAATGTATATTGTATTTATAATAAATATATCTTACTTGCTCATTATAAATAAACAAGTGAAATTAAAGTGTTGCATTTCTGAAAATAACCTTTAAAGTTCACCTCATATAAAGCCACGCTTGTCGGTACATTTCTCCTTGATTTTGCATTCATTGTAAATTTGCAAACAGATATAACTTCAATTTCTGTACTCATACTGATAACAATGATATATATCATTAATCAATTGTTAATGCTGTGTTTTATTAATTTATATTGAGATTTCTTATTTGTTAAAGTAAACAAAATTGGTCGATGTTGAACGTTTAAATGAATAATATACAATTAAAATAAAAACACCATTTAAAAAATTAAAATTTTATTTGTATTAACAATTTGAAATTAAATTGTATTTAATAAAATTAGTAGTGACCGAAAACATTCAAGTTTGATTTTTACTATTTCAAATTTAGATAACTGAATTCCTCCTTGATTTAATTCACAGTACAAGTTATAAAAATTCAATAGAAAATCAGACAAAAAATTTTAGCCTAATCAAGTTATTATTTTAATTACAGTAGTTAAGCTTTTAACTTAAAGACATAAATTTAATATACAAAATTATATTACACAGGTAAATACTCTCTAAGTACTATGTTCATTAAAAAAAATATATAATACCTAATTGATCTTATTTAAGATTCAGTTAGAAATTCCATCAAGGATAAATTGACAACACTTCTTTTAAAAAAATTACAAGTTTTTTTGTAAGAAAAAAGTAAATTGATTTATGACATAATTAAATTTAAAAATAACATGTTCTGATGATATTTTATTTCAGTCCAAAGTTAACCAATTATGATTAATCTTAGCCTATACTAATTTTAACCGGTTAATTTTACTAATACTGTAGTTTTTATGAGAAAAAAGCTAATACTAACACAAGATAACATTTAGCAAGGCTGCTTCATTTCTCATTGGCCTAAATATCTCTCACTTCAAACTCTTTTAAACCCTCTGCAAAAACACTAAGTAAAGAATACATCACAGTACAAAACTATATCAATAGTAAACTAGACAGGGTAAAGAGGGGAGAATGGGTGGAGTTGATGGGGGGAGGGCAAAGGGGGCAATACTCGACCCCCCCCCAAATTGTAAATGTTTACTGTGTCACTAGTAAGTCACTGATGAGTCATTGGAGCAACCCTGTGTGCGGCTAGTGCTGCTTGTGCCAGGTACATTTCGTAAGCTAATTGCACTATTGTTGGCGGGGTTCAAGTCCTTGGAAATGTTTTTCATGTACCTTAGTTAGTTATATCACAGATGAAGAATTATACAGATTAGCAACCCAATGCACTTTTGCTTGCCCGTTTTTTCGCGCAAGTTAGTTAGGCGTCAAGTTAGTTAGGTCGTTTTGCCGGACATATTGCAATGGTATCAAGTATAATTTCGTCAATATCAAATCTTCAGGTCCCAAAGAACAAATATAACCATTAATAACTTTGATACCGATGCAATATGTGGGGCAAAACAACCTAACAAACTTGATGCCGCACGAAAAAACGGGCACGCAAAAGCGCATTAGGTTGCCAATCTGTATAGTTCTTCATCTGTGGTTATATACACTTTTTAGTGAGTCACCATGCCTTACACTGCACAGAGTTGGTAAATATTTGTTCACTGTGATGTGAGTCACTAACACATGATAAAAGATAATGAGCATTACGTGAGAATAAATGGGAGGACAGTAGAAAAGTTTGCTGCCACAGGTAAAGTAACAATGGGGTATTTTAGGTCATCATTGAGTACATTTTTTCCTTTTATAAATGGAATGGGGCAAACCAAAATTAAATTTGGGGTTAAACCACCCCCTCATACCCCTTTGGATGGACTGATTGGACTGTTTTTCTAAGTCGTCTGAATAAATTACAACTTTTCACATATGTAACAACCTAAATTTTTTTAAATCTAAATCAGACTATTTTTAACAGAGTTATTGTGGTTATGGAGACACACACACACACACACACACACACAGACATATATATTTGAATGAATGGTGTTTATGGCATCTGGGGGCTCTAACAATAAAGTTATCATGGTTTCAGGCATAGTTCTTACAATAGGACCAAGAGTAAAAATCTCTTAAAGGGGAAATTTGCCAAAGCTATAAGCTGTCTAATAAATTGTTTACCTGTTCAAAAAGTGAGCAAAAATGTAATGAAAAGTACACCTCAATTACCTTTTCCATCAAGAGTCAACTCTGTACTGTACTGAATATCGAGAACATTGAAGCTGAGATATTCAAGCTTGAGATAAATTTCTACTGATAATATTTTATGTTTCAGAAATTTTTTAAATTAAAACACAATTTTTAATTACTGAATTTTAGTCATGAATCCTGGACATCAGTTCAGGTTGAAAAAAAAAATTAGCTAAAAGAATTTGCAAAAATCCAGCTAAAATATGTTCTATCTAACAAAACAATTGACCTAAAGTACAAAAACAATACTTTAATATGCATACATATTAAAACAAAATATAACACATTCAAAAAGCAATATGTACAAAATAAATAAAATAGTAAAAAATTACACATTTTCAGTCAGTAAAAAAATCTAAAATTAGGCAAAATAAAATTTAGAAATTAATCTAAATTCTATTTTAAATTTCAATTAAAAACACCAGTAAGACTGTTTAATGGGTCATGCATGATTAAGAACAATTCTTACAAAGAGTAAAGAACCCAAATACAAACAAACAAAACATAAGGAATAAATTCAAACTGGCTTCTTACAACATTTTTCAAATGCCAAAATGTACAAACAAACAGTGATAGATTAAGCAAGAGAAAAATTACGGGACAATACAAGTTTTATCAACCATTTAGAGGATTCAAAAAATAAATAAAATTTTACACAGAAATAACTCAACACCACATCTCTCAGAGTTTGTGATTAATACTTAATATGATCAATTGTTTAGTATTAAGTACAGCTGAACCCTGCTAATCTACTATTAAATAAGAGAATGGAAGTTAGATGCTTGTTAGATTTTGGCAACAGGAAATGTTAAGTGCCTGTGTTTGGTACTCAACATAGGCTATTATTGTTTTATTGTTTTTAAAATCATCTTTAAGCCAAACTCTGAATGAACTTAATAAACTTAGCATAGCAACTGAAAGCACAACATTGTTATTGACCAGTGGCGGATCCAAGGGGGGGCAAAGGGGGCAATTGCCCCCCCCCCCCCCGAGAATGTGGGAAAAAATCAGTGTATGTGTTTAAGAGTGTAGCTTCACGAAACTTGTGATCCGCCGCAAAAAACGAACGCGCGTATTTGCCGATCGCGAATAAACGGAAAATCCAGCTTTAAGAAACTCGCGATCGGCTGCAAAAAGTATCGTGCGTATTTGCCGATCGCGAATAAAAACGGCAAACGTAGCTTTGCATAGCTCGCGATCGGCCGCGAAAATTATCGCGCGTATTTGTTAGTCGCGGGTGAACGGCTAAATAAACTTTGTGGAATTCCTGAGCGGCCGCGAAATACGATGCGTGAATCAGCCGATCAGGGATAAATGGCCGATGTAGCTTTGCGGAACTCGCGATCGGCCGTGAAAAACAATCGCGAGTATTTGCCGATCGCTGATAAACGGTAAATGTAAAGCTGGTTAAATCTTGGCCACGGACAAGAATGGTTGAGGGTTGAACCAGCCTACATAGATCCACCATAGATGGTTGTCTTTTATACATAGATACATTAGATACATTAGCTGAAATGGCGACCTACCCAGGTAGGTATTTTAAGCCAAGTATGAATGACAGATGAGTGAAGGATGATTGTGGCGCGATCTTGTAGTCTTGTTACTGACTAAGGCCGACATATTCCTTAGACAGGACTGTTAATTAATAGCCCAACAGCCAATGGCAACTAAGGGACCTACA
This sequence comes from Flexamia atlantica, assembly GCA_035578135.1. Classification (NCBI taxonomy): domain Eukaryota; kingdom Metazoa; phylum Arthropoda; class Insecta; order Hemiptera; family Cicadellidae; genus Flexamia; species Flexamia atlantica. The sequence continues at coordinate 8,112,132 of JAQJVK010000010.1, forward strand.
TTTTTACGTGGGATCCGAACCACGATTTCGCCTCGGTTAACAATTTACGAACTGGTCTAATTATGAGGATGATCCCATGAACGAGTACTCAATAGTGCGGACGTTAATCCCACTAAGGAACACCGCGTCCACAAGCCATCGCTCATAACTATCCACAATTCGTGACCTCCAAGTAGCTGGATTACAGGACACGCCACCGTCCCAGTCGTGATATTGAGGTAAATGTTGGCAATGTAATCAAGGGTTATGCAAAGAAAGGAAAAAGAAGGCCCGACTAGGAACTTATTGTTTAGTTTAAGTTTTCTGGGGAAATTATTGTAAAATAATAAATTTATGGCTTGAGCCTCTAAACAATTCTTTTTTTTATTTCCCTAATTACCTAATTAAGTATACTTTATTATATAAATCCAATAAAAAACTGAAAATTTAGCATGTTTTTTGTCTCTAGATTGTCTAAAAACACGAGTTTTCAGTTCAAATTTTCCGGGGGAGGGCTCCCACACCCCCCTCCCCACTATTGGGGGTTATTCCATACTCCCCAGACCCCCTGGAAGGTTACCCTCGTAATCCTACTTGCCCCCCCCCCCCCCCCGAACTCATGTGCTGGATCCGCCACTGTCATTGACTAATCACTGGTCTCTGTTATACTGACTGACAGTACAGTTTGTACTGATAGTACAAAGTCGCAAAATGTGAAACATATCATCAATGAGAGATGGCTTGAAAATAAAATAAATGTACACTGGCAACACAACAAATGTGATGCAGAAAAAGAAAAGGGACTTTTTGTCAACGAAATAAAATTCGGCAACAGCATTTCTGTGGAATCAGATAAAATGATACAGATTGTTTCAAGTGAATACAATTCTTCAATCTTTCCTGTACAGGTCTATTTGATTATTTTAAAGAGAGAATCTGTTAAGTATTGAAAAATAAATTATTTAGCTGCCCATGACATGCATACAAAGAGGGATCTCTTGTCGCTTGTATGAAAAATAACATGGCCGCTGACTTTAGGTCCTATTTCCCAGATGTTCAAGACCGTACTGAGAGGGTAGTCAGTAGCATCATAAAACAATTGTCTCCTAACATCTATTATTGGTGGGCAAGTGACCTACCACAAGTTTATCATAATGGAAATTCAATTCATTTATTTCCATACTAGTACAGTGGCTACACAAATAAAAACTGCATTTTTTGATTGGAGTATGGCACTTTCTGTGATCAAGGTTGATGCCAAAAGGAAACTTTTTAGTCGGTGAGCCACTTCGAAATCCGCGGCTAACACCAAAATGGCGGCCATTAAAGATGGCCGCCGTGAGCCCCCGCATTATTCTAATATATCGGTTGTATCTCGGCTCCTAATTGACCGATATCAATATTCTTTTTATTATTTTAAAGCTAATTTAAGGAGGGAACTTTTTTGTATTTAACTTTTGACTGTGAAACCAATAATTTCTCTAGAATTTAAAGAAAATTAAAAAAATTACTTTTTTAATGAGTTTAACTATTGTAATCATGGAGGGATATGGCTGTGACCTGTGAAGAACCCAATAACAGAGAGTTCTACGTTTTTCTGTTTTGTACTATGTGCTTAACAACATACTAAAGACTAAGCAAAGTTTGACCACCGGAAGTGCCTAAATTTCAAGATGGCGTCCAAAATGAGGTCAAAAGCATAAAAGATTTAGGGAATTCATGCTATAGGTGATACGAAAGTGGCTTCTGCGCTGTAATACAACTTCAAATAATTGACGGGTGATTATAGCTTTAATTGGACTTGTCAATCGTTTTCTGACGCCATCTTGGATCCGCCATATTGCATATCAACTTATTATTTTAAATGTAAAGATGGTGTTGTGACACATCATTACAAACTAGATTTTTACGCTGATTACAATGCTGAAATCGGTTTTTGAAAATATGAATTCGTTAAAAAGATATGCTCAAATAAAATTCATCCTTTAACATTTCTTACGGACGTTTCATATTTTCAATATTTTCTTGGATTATTCTTCTTATATCTCTCAATATAATTAAGATTTGTAGTTCGTTTTAGTCATAAAATACTCAGTGAAATACCGGCTTTCAATTGAAATATTAATCATCAACATAGGGCAAGTGAAAGATGAGCTATAAGGTTTAATGTAACTTAAAAATAAAATTTTCAGTAATTTGTTTTTCGTCAAATATTAATATCTCCGGTTCTAAATAAGGTGTGTAGTTCATTTTGGTCTTGAATTACTCAGTTATTTAGGTCTTGTTTTACTTATTTAATTACGCTTTCGAGTGGGTTGACTCTTAATAACATCAGACTAAAGTTTAAGTGCCTTATGATCTTTCACTCAACATAAATTCGTTTTCATTGAATAATTTTACATTTTTTGAAGGATTCTCTAGCTTTAAAGAAGACCCAAAAATCATAAAGGTCTTGATTAATTTAGTAGGTTATTGGCTTTTGTTTGAGTCATAAACTATTATAACAGACTGAGTTTTATGTGAGTTGCGGTTCTAAAACCTACATAAAATTAAATTTTTCAAAAAGTTTTTTTTGTATAAAAACTTATATCTCAAGTTTTAGGACAGATTTGGAGTTTTCAATGCTTTTAAAGGATTCAGTAACATATCAGCTTTCGTTTGAGAATTTGATCATGTTAATTCGGAAAAGTTCGGGTTCTGTTATAATCCACTATTAAACATAAAATTCAAAAATGTCTAATCTTTATGTCGAAATGAGCCTTGAAACCCGTTAACAACTTAACACATTTGATGAATCAATATTTCAAAAAAAGCCAACGTACCACTGCGTAATTTGAGACCAAAATGAATAAATACCTTTTTTGAAGGGTAGATATAATTGACTAAAGACTTATTTCCGAAACATTGATTTTTAAGTTACATCAAGCCTTATAGCTCATCTGTCACTTGCCCGATTTTGATTATGGATGGCTCAAATGAAAGCCGGTATTTCTCTGAGCATTCTAAGACTAAAACAAACTATATCTTAATTATAATGAGAGATATAAGAAGAATAATCAAAGACAATATTGAAAATATGAAACGTCCATAAGAAGTGTATAGGGATGAATTTTTATTTGAACCTTTCTTTTTAACGAATTAATATTTTCAAAAACCGATTTCAGCATTGTAATCAGCGTAAAAATCTACTTCGTAATGATGTGTCACAACACCATCTTTACATTTAAAATAATAAAATTTATATTCAATATGGCGGATCCAAGATGGCGTCAGAAAACAATTAACAAATCCAATTAAAGCTATAATCACCCGTCAATTATTTGAAGTTGCATTACAGCGCAGAAGCCACTTTCGTATCACCTATAGCATGAATTCCCTAAATCTTTTATGCTTTTGACCTCATCTTGGACGCCATCTTGAAATTGAGGCACTTCCGGTGGTCAAACTTTGCTTAGTCTTTAGTATGTTGTTAAGCACATAGTACAAAACAGAAAAACGCAGAACTCTCTGTTATTGGTTTCTTCACAGGTCACAGCCGTATCCCTCAATGATTACAATAGTTAAACTCATTAAAAAAGTAATTTTTTTAATTTTCTTTAAATTCTAGAGAAATTATTGGTTTCACAGTCAAAAGTTAAACACAAAAAAGTTTCCTCCTTAAATTAGCTTTAAAATAATAAAAAGAATATTGATATCGGTCAATTAGGAGTCGAGATACAACCGATAAATTACAATAATGCGAGGGCTCACGGCGGCCATCTTTAATGGCCGCCATTTTGGTGTTAGCCGCGGATTTCGAAGTGGCTCACCGACTAAAAAGTTTCTTTTGGCATCAACTATGATCACAGAAAGTGTCATACTCCAATCAAAAAGTGCAGTTTTTCTCCATATCTGGCCATGTACCCGACGTACTATACTACAAAAAATAAAATCCAATAGTAGTGTAGCATTAAATAGACACAACAAAAAATACAGCACTAGATGCAAGTTTACATACTGATAATGAATAATCGTTCACACATTCATTCTGTCCGTTCTGAAATGTCTAGTTCTAACAGTAACTGACAATAGACGAATCTCCGTTTACTCTTCTTTCTAGTCCCTCTTCAAATTTTTCAATTTTTTACTATAAGTGCATAAAAAGTTGGCTGCAGATGGCTCGGATGTCAGTCACGCGAGCCTGGCGTTGGGAGCGGCTGACTCTACACTTGAGTCATGGTGCACCTGCGGCTGTAATGCTTCAGTGTGAGCTCAGCTCTTGACGGGGACGTACTATACGCTTTACGCTCGTCCCAAAGATAACGCCAGTTTCCTGCGCAGTCCTTTGAAGAATTTTTACTGTGTGTTTTATTGGCCGGTGTGTTTTTTAGACCGTTAGTGTCCTGAACTTAATCATTAACTATGGTTAAGAATGAACATGAAAACATTGAAAAACAGTTTTTTGGCAGTGCTAGTTCAATGGACGACAATTCTGAGAGTTCTGATACTTCTGTCTTATTTTCTACTTTTATACTGCATATGCTACTTATTACTTTTATAATAGGAGCAAATAATCATCTTTTGTCATAATATCGAGTATTTCATAGTGTTTACGCTAGTGTATAACATCAGAGGGGTCAGTGACCTACTTCCAGGAGCTGCTGACTCGGACGCAAGTCGTGGATATAACGTCATAACAACACCGGAAACAGCATTTCTGGCTTATTTAAGCTGTTTTAGGTGTTTTGATGACATTTTAAAAAGTTAACTTTAGCAAAAAAAACTATCCACATTTTGAAAAATGTATGCCTTGAATTTCCCGCAGTCATTGTGTAAATTTTAACAACTTTATAACTTATTTTTTGTGGGCTCATTCTGTGGATTTGTACTCGCCTCACGCACAGGTCTTTGACCTATGTGTGGTTTTTTATTGATGTCATTATAATGCTGCCATTTATTTTGTGGTAAACAAAGAAGTATTTGGTTTGGATGTTAACAATTCATATTTTGCCTTAAAACACTATGAACCATGGCCCCCACAAGGGTGGGGCTGGTGCAACTCTGGTCACAGGGCCCAGGCCCCTGGGGGACCCGGGCCTAGCTCTATTTTAATTTCTTTCATATTTATTGCAGAATATTTTACAGCAGATTGGGATAAAACATTCAAAAATATAATTTTTTATAAAGTTTAGTAAAATAATATTAATTTTATATTTGTGGTTAGTTACTATTTTACATAGCTGTATATGTGCTATTTACTATTGTTTTTGCATATTAGTACATAGTTTCCGCATTATATCTCCGGGTATAGCTACTATGCTGCTAATCGTATCCTTTTCTACATTTGATATTGGTAAACACAATGTTTCACAAACAGTGGAGCCGTAGAACGATGTTTTCAGGAAAGTACCCTCCCTCTCCCCGCGTCTTGCAATGCCGGAGATATAATGCACGAACTGTACAACAGCATGCTCGGGCCCCAAACTGAATTTTAAAGTTTTGTTCCTTGGTTTCCCTCAACTCCCTTGAGCTACCTCGAGTTGAATATCTAAATACCTCCCCTAATCTAACCATTTTACATTTTCATCCTAACCTGGGCTATTAGTCTAATAAGCATTGACTATTCACATACTGTGCACCTAGGGCAGGGCCATTCCAAAAGCAGGGCCGTAACTAGGCTGGTGCAGTCGGTGCTCCTCACTGGGGCCTCAGAACACCAGGGGCCTTGAGCGGCAGCGAGTACCCTTGCTCTCGACCGAGGAGGCTCCACAGGAATGGCCGCGGCCTCGGCCGACTAGGCCTCCGACGCGAAACCCAAAGAGACCAAAAACTTTTGGGTTTTTTGTTGATCCCCGCACAAATTGACTTTCAACCATCTAGAGTAGCTGTTATATATATATGTGTGTGAAATAATGGACTTTATTATTTACTGGTATACTATGTTAACTATGTTCTGTTGTAACGTTGGCAGCACTGCCACTTCCGTCTTGTTACTCCACTTAATGTCGAATACACAGATCACAGATTGGTTATGGAACATGGTGTGTTCTTCTTTAATCCCGGCCCATCAAAGTTATCATGGCGCTAGTCGGTAAAATATAATTACTTTTGTGTTATTGAGAGTTCGTAGTATTTCGTCTACGACAATGGAGGCCGTTGTTAAACCCCCCAGAGAGTTGGTGTTTGAAGAGGGTGGCACCACGGACTGGCCACAGTTTCGGAAACGATTTGAGACCTACATGGAGGCAATAGGGGGAGAAGAACTCAAGCTCACAGAGAAGAGGAAATGTGCTCTTTTAATCCACATCATAGGAGAAAGGGCCGTGGAGATTTTTGAGACATTTCAAGATAAAAAGGAAACTCTCAAAGAAGTTTTGACCCAGTTCGAGGAGTACTTTGTACCCAAAGTCAACGTGACTGTTGAGCGATACAAATTTTTCACTTGTATTCAAGAAGAAAATCAAACAGTAGATGAATACGCTACAGTGCTAAGACAAAAGAGCAAATTTTGTGACTTCGGTTCTCTACAAGAAAGCCTGATAAAGGATCGAATAATTTGTGGTTTGAGAAGTTCGACTTTGAGAGAGAGACTGCTTCGTGAAACTGACCCAGACTTGGGCAAAGTTTTGAAGATCTGCAGAGCAGCAGAAGTGTCAAGACAACAAGTAGAAGAAATAAAAGTAAGTGTTCCATCGGAGAAAAAGGACAGCTCCATTAGTATAAATCGTGTAGCAGCGAAGAAGCCTAACAACTTGGGAAAACGCAATCAAGTCAACGGAAAGACTAAGCCTACGTGGACAGTGAAGGGTGATGGCGTATGTTCCAGTTGCGGGTATGTACACTTAAAGAATAGATGCCCAGCGTATGGCAAGCGCTGCAATTCATGCAGAAAATTCAATCATTTTTCAACTCAGTGCCGGAGCAGTACGACTTCTAAAATGAAGCGAGGGACTAATCAGCAAAAGTGTAAATCTAGTAATAGGCCTATACATGACTTAGCTGTAGAAGTTGAAAATGCTTGCAGCATTAGTGAGACTAGAGATGATACTTTGTTTTTAGGTTCCATTGATGAGAGTCAGTCTAAGCCTAATAGGCCTAATAAGTCAACTAATGAGTGGAAGGCTAAACTGAAAATAAATAATAGATTTGTTAATTTTAAGCTGGATACGGGGGCTCAAACTAATGTTTTGCCGCTAAAGGTCTTTAAACAGTTGTTTAATGAAAGTAAGCCTATTTTAAAATCTGATTCGAAGCTCACAACATATTCTGGTGAGACTTTGCCGGTAATTGGTAAGTGTGTCCTCTTAGGACATCATGGTAATGTTTCAAAGGTATTAGAATTTCATGTAGTTGATGTCAATGCACCCCCCCCTACTAGGTTTGCAATCCTGTAAAGATTTTAATTTAATACAGCGAGTACAGCAATGTGAAAATGATCAGATTAGTGCAATAAAGGAAGAACCTTTTAGCTCAAGCCTAGATGTTAAGGCAATGCTCAATGATTATAAAGATCTCTTTAATGGTATAGGTAAAATTGAAGGAAAATACCATATTGCACTTGAGAATAATGCTTCTCCCGTTGTTCATCCTCCTAGAAGGATACCTTTCAATTTAAAGGATAAAGTAAAAGCTGAGTTGGATAGATTAATGTCAGAAAATATCATTGCTAAGGTTGATTACTCAACAGATTGGGTAAATCCTCTTGTTGTAGTTAATAAGCCTATTGGTAAACTAAGGCTGTGCCTTGACCTGAGGGACCTAAATAATGCCATAAAAAGAGAGCACTATCCATTGCCAACCATTGAAGAAATTACTGGTCAGCTAAAAGGTGCTAAATGTTTTAGCATTTTAGATGTATTTAATGGCTTCTACCAAATCGAGTTAGATGAACCAAGCTCTGATCTTTGTGTTTTTAATTCCCCTTGGGGGCGATTCAAATTTTTGCGTTTACCTTTTGGAATTAAAAGCGCTCCTGAGGTTTTTCATAAGAAATTCAAGGAAATATTTGAAGGTTTGCCTGGGATTAATACATATATAGATGACCTATTGGTATGGGGAGCTAGTGTAGAAGAACATGACCGTCGCCTGAGGCAAGTCCTAGAGCGAGCCAAGGAAAAAAATGTTCGGTTCAATTTGAGCAAATGCAAGTTTTCACTTAGTAAAAGTAACTTACATGGGTCATGTTCTGTCAAGTGACGGTGTATCAGCAGATGATCGGAAAATTGAAGCCATTAAAAACATGCAAACCCCTTCTTGTAAAAAAGACGTTGAACGTTTTTTAGGTCTTGTCACTTATGTAGGAAAATTTATTCCCAAGTTGTCAGAAAAAACTGCTCCTTTGAGAGTATTGTTGCGTAAAGATGTTGAATGGCATTGGGAAGATTCTCAGGAAAAAGCATTTTTTGACTTAAAGAATTGCTTGGTAAGTAAGCCTATTTTACAATACTATGATTGTAATAAACCAGTGAAAATATCTGTTGATTCAAGACAAAATGGTTGCGCTGCTATTCTCATGCAAAATGATCTTCCAGTTGCGTATGCTTCCAAGGCATACAGTGACACTCAAAAAAGGTATGCTAATATAGAAAAAGAGTTATATGCAGTTTTGTTTGGTTGTGAAAAATTCTTTGAGTACATTTATGGTAAAAAAGATGTAGTTGTTGAGTCTGATCACAAGCCACTTGAGGTTATTTGTAAAAAGCCTTTGCACCAGTGCCCGGCTAGGTTGCAAAGAATGTTGATTAGATTACAAAAGTTTGATTTCACTTTAGTGTATAAACCAGGTAAAAGTTTGTATTTTGCTGATACTTTGTCTCGAGCCTATTTAGATGAAACTGAAACTAGCATAGATCAAGAGATAGAAGCACAAATATTCTCTGTGGTTGAAACACTTCCCATGACGGAAGGTAAGTTTAATGAATTCCAATGTGAGACTAAAAATGATAAAGAGTTAAGTGTGTTACTGAAGTATGTAAAAGAAGGCTGGCCTAGTGAGCAATCGAAAATTGATCCTAATGTAATGAAATATTTTAAGTTTAAGGATGAAATAACTGTATGTAAAGAAGTATTACTTAAGGGAGATAAAATTATTGTTCCATGTAGACTAAGGAAAGAAATGTTAAGCAAAATCCATTATGCACATTCAGGTATCGAAAAATGTAAAATGCGAGCAAGAGAGGTTATGTTCTGGCCAGGTATGAACAATGACATCACAAACATGATAAGTAATTGTAATGTGTGTTTGCAGTTTCGCAATAGTAATATGAAAGAACCTTTGTTGGAAGAAGGTCTGCCTGATAAACCTTGGGTTAAAGTAGGGGTAGATATTTTTACTTTTGACTCTAAGAACTACCTCTTGGTAGCCAATTACTACTCTAAGTATGTTGAACTGATCTCTTTAACTAGTATAAGTTCTGAATGTGTTATCCAAGCTATGAAATCTATTTTCTCTAGACAGGGAATAGCGTATGTTGTCAGATGTGATTCAGGTACTCAGTTTACCTCGCAGCAATTTAAAATGTTTGCGAGCGAATGGGGTTTTAAGTTAGAGGTAGTAAGTCCGAAACATTCCCAAGGAAATGGGTTCGTTGAAAGAAATGTACAAACTGTTAAAAACCTAATGAAAAAATGTAAACTTGCCAAGTCTGATTTGTTTTTAGCTCTCTTAGAGTTAAGAAACACTCCTTCAGTAGATTTGCCATCTCCAGCTCAATTGCTTATGAGTAGGAGGTTAAGGGGAGTGATGCCTGTGAAGCCTAGTTTATTGAAACCTATCGTTTCGCATCATAGAAATGTAAAAAATGCATTGCGTCAAAGGCAAGCTCGTCAAAAATATTATTTTGACAAAAAGACTAAACCCTTAACACCACTTAAGGTGGGTGATAAAGTCAGATTTCAGTTGTATGCTGGTTCGGAGTGGACAGCAGCAACAGTAGTTGGGTTATGTAATCAGCCTAGGGCCTATAGGTTAAGAACTACTGATGGTAACGAATATGTTCGCAACCGTAGGTTTATAATCAAAGTGAATGAAGAAGACTTGTATCAAAACACAGAAGTAGGTTTTGACAGTGATAATTTTAAGAGTAGACCGCATAGTCCAGCAATGTATTCACCTGATTTTGTACCGCAGTCAAGTTCAGATAGGCCTACTCAAACTCCGGTGACATCGTCACCATTTAGAAATCAGGCTACACCAACTACATCTAGGACACCATATAGAACCCGTTATGGTCGAACGATTGTTAAGCCTACTAGGTTAGATTTGTAAAATGAATCCTAACCTTAAAAAAAAAAGATTTTTATTTTGTTAGTTTGAAAGTTATGTTTTGTTAATTAGGCTAAGACAATTATTTCATATATCAAATTGATCTCAATTGATGTTTGAATTACTATATTTTCTGATTTACTTTTTCCCATAAGAAGAGGGATGTTATATATATATGTGTGTGAAATAATGGACTTTATTATTTACTGGTATACTATGTTAACTATGTTCTGTTGTAACGTTGGCAGCACTGCCACTTCCGCCTTGTTACTCCACTTAATGTCGAATACACAGATCAGATTGGTTATGGAACATGGTGTGTTCTTCTTTAATCCCGGCCCATCAAAGTTATCAGTAGCGTATCCATAAACCTCAGAATTCATGATAAATAAATAATTCTACTTAGCTGGGTGTAATTTCAGCATTGTGATTGGTGGGGGACAAGTTTTTCAGACTTGTGCTCCATAGCTCAATTACAACCCCCCCTTTCACCTTTTAAATGTATTATACGCTGAGTTTTGTTTAAAAAAGCTTTGTCATTTGACTGCTGCAAAATGACCGAGAGATTTACCGACAGAGAAACAGCTGAGAGATTTAACGCAGTTGCGATACCAAGAGATTTGCCGACTGTGGAATATGTCAGCCTTGATACAACCGAGATTACCGGCCACGATACAATTGTGAAATTTTATTACAGCGAAATACCATTAGTACAATTACATTTATTCAACGTAATCAGAAGATGTACATAACTAATTGTATTAGTTATGTATATCTAATACAATTATTTGCTTACCATGCTTATGTACAATAAATTCTAAAATACGGAATTATAATTTTGGGAATGTCTGCAGGCACAAAAAATGTCTTCTAAGCTCAGAAATCTATCATCAGAACACTTTGCTCCATTAAAAAAATAACTGGCTGTAGACCTTTTTTTTAAATATTTAAATATTCTCCCACTGCCATGTCTCTACATTTTAGAAATAGCAAATTTTGTTCATCAACATCCCCAAATTTTTATTAACTGCACATTTCAACATAAATACAATACAAGGAATAACCATCTGTTTCAATATCAAGCCCACCGTTTGTCAAAATTTGAAGATAGTCCTTTATACAGGGTGTTTCGAAACTCTCTCCCGAAACTCCGTGGGCACGTTCCTTAGGTCAAAACAAACAAAAAATGTCATATAAGTATAGGGTCTATCTCGCTCCGTTTTCCGTCTGTGAGTCAGTTTGTGTTTTTCAATTAAACCTCTATAACTTTGAAAAGACTTAAGATAAATTATTGAAACTTAGTACGTAAACTATAGTTAGTATGGCCAAATTTTTCACCAATTTTCAATTTTTTATCTTTTGGAATTTCAAAATGGCGGCATTTTAAAAATTTAATTCATTAATATCTTAAAAAGTTGACAGGTTAACACTAACCTTTTTATAATACATTTTATTGGGCACTTCATTACAAACATAACCACACTTTATTCATTAAAATCGGATAATAAATAAGCGAGATACAGGGATTTAAGTAAAGCATGTCATTGCATATTCCACGCGACTAGCGCGAGACCATCATTGTTGCAGCGCGGCGCGGGGCACCCCGGTCTCGCGGGCCAGCCTCTGGATGGAATATGCCCTGACATGCTTTACTTAAATCCCTGTATCTCGCTTATTTATTATCCGATTTTAATAAATAAAGTGTCGTTATGTTTGTAATGAAATGACCAATAAAACGTATTATAAAAACTTTAGTGTTAACTTGTCAACTTTTTTAGATATTAATGAATTAAATTTTTAAAAGGCCGCCATTTTGAAATTCCAAAAGATAAAAAATTGAAAATTGGTGAAAAATTTGGCCATACTAACTATAGTTTACGTACCAGGTTTCAATAATTTATCTTAAGCCGTTTCAAAGTTATAGAGGTTTAATTGAAAAACACAAACTGACTCACAGACGGAAAACGGAGCGAGATAGACCCTATACTTACATGACATTTTTTGTTTGTTTTGACCTAAGGAACGTGCCCACGGAGTTTCGGGAGAGAGTTTCGAAACACCCTGTATATTTGTCTCAAAATTTATAATAAAATACCACAAAATTTTAAGGAACTGTCTAAAATTAAATTCACAAAGGAATTAAAGTCACTCTTGCTCAACAAGTTGTACTACAGCATAGACGAATTTTTTAATGACAATCTTCAGTAGTGGTTTCAGTTTTAGTTTAGGTTTTAGTTTAGTTTCGACTTTGTTTCTTTGTTGATTCATATGTAAATTTATCATGTACAATTTTATCTGTACTGGAAATATTATTTGACCTGTTTTATTACAAATGTAATGTTGAACGTTATGTGCAATAAAGAATTTTAATTTGAATAAAGTACTGCGAGAAATTTACCGATCGCTGCAAATCCTAAAGATTTGTTTTCTGATACAACCAAGATTTATCGGGTGCAAATAATCGAATAGTATTGAAATTTGACACAAGATTGTCTAAATGTAATGCGACCTGAATGTTTGACGACCACTATAGTACCGACAGATGTAATGGTCACCACATCTGTATTTTAAAAATTCATAATAGCGAAGGATTTGTTATTATTATTTAATTTGTTGCTATCGCTTCTAGTGTTCTACGTTTCGAGAGGTATTGAAACTCCTCTCCATTTCAAGTGACCCTACTTAAAGTTACATTAACCTACTTATTTTTATTTAACCTACTTTTTTTGTTTTTTTTTTTGTTTTTTTGACATACAATTTACATTCATCCAACATTCAACAGAAATCTCACTCACACAAAAAATCATACAAAACAGAAAGAATATTAAAAGTTTCCTCCAAAATTTTTGGAGAAATTTTTGGAGTTTCCTCCAAGCAGATTCACGGGCGCATGGATCTTAGGACCATGTGATGGACTCTGGACGCGGGAGCTTCTGCAACAGACAGGTCTGGAGTGGGTTTTGGGGTTATTTTTTGTTCAAATTCACAAAAAATAGTGCTTCCACCTTCGGCCTAAAGTGTGGCTTAGGTAAGTGGACGATGTCTTTGCTGTCTGGAGTCATGGAGATGTAAACCTTGACATTTTCACTGAATACCTAAATAATATCTCACCTACGACTAAACTAACAACAGAAAAGGAACAAAACAACACTAGCATTTTTGGATGTAAATGTAATCAAAAACACAAATAGTCGAGTAAAAATAGGTTTATACCTAGAAGTAATTGTAATATAAATTGGAATGGTTGTTTCTTAATGAAAAAAATGCGATAAACATGATGGAACATAGTCTACTTATGTACGACCCTGGGTTTAGCCGCCATCTTGAAAAATAGGCGGCCATCTTGGATTTTATGCAAACAATTACTAAAACCTCTACTGTGTAGAAACCAATTAACCTAAAAGGTCAACTTTTTTACTAAATTGTTCCCAGTGAACCAGGCTTTCATATAAATACATCTATATCTGATTACATATTGATTTCATAGAAATATAGTAACTTAAACTTTAAAATTTGCAAAAAATTTGTTGTATTTTTACAGTTATTGTGAATTTATACATTAAAATTTAGTTTTTGTTTTTGAACCACTATGTTCATTTTAAAGAGAGAAAAATTTGCTACAGATTCAGTCTGTTGGTATGGCCTTCCAGCCGTTTTAGAGGGGAACGGGTGCGAACTAAATATTTCTCTTCAGGATTTAACAGGACAGTTAGACCATAGTATAGATATATAATGTTACAATCTATCAAACTTCTGACCACTAGGGCAATTGCAATATAAAGTAAACTGATTGTGTCTAGATGAAAAATGTTTGAAAAACACGATGGAACATAGTCTACTCATATACGACCCTGGGTGTAGCCGCCATCTTGAAAAATAGGCGGCCATCTTGGATTTTATGCAAACATTTACTAAATCCTCTACTGTATAGAAACCAATTAACCTAAAAGGCTAGGTTTTTTACTAAAATGTTCCCAGTGAACCAGGTTTTCATTTAAATACATATATATCTGATTACTTATTCATTTCTTAGAAATATAGTAACTGAAACTTTCAAATTTGCAAAAAAGGTTTTTGTACTTTTACAGTTTTTATGAATTTATACATTAAAATTTAGTTTTTGTTTTTGAACCACCATATTCATTTTAAAGAGAGAAATTTGCTACAGAATCAGTCTGTTGGTATGGTCTTACAGCCATTTTATAGTGGAACGCGGGCGAACTAAATATTTCTTTTCAGGACTTATCAGGGCAGTTAGACCATAGTATAGATCTGTAATGTTACAATCTATCAAACCTCTGACCACCAGGACAATCGCAATATAAAGTTAATTTACTGTACCTAGATGAAAAGAGTGCAATTAACACGATGGAACATAGTCTACTCATGTGCGACCCCGGGTTGAGCCGCCATCTTGAGAAACAGGCCACCATATTGGATTTCATGAAAGTTTTTACCAAATCCTCCCTTGTTTGGAAACCTATGACTCAAAAGGTCAATTCTGTTATTAAAACATTTCCAGTGATCCATGCTTTAATTAACCTCTTGAAGTCCACGCCCGCACATATGCGGGATGACCCCCAGCCCGCCGCTGGTCCACGCCCGCCTATAGGCGGGATCAGACATCGTTCGGTTTCAGCGGTCCTTGACTTCACAGACTAACAAAGTTTCTGTCACAAGTTATATGTATTTTTTCGTCAGAAAACGAGCTTTCTAATGGCATATTTGGTTTTGTTATTTTCCCGGGTGGGAACACTGGGAAACGAAATGAACTGCACATTTTTAGTTGCGTCGTCAGCTGTTGCTCAGTCCGTAAACAAAACAAAATGGCTTCAAGTGACCGGCGTTTTGTTCGCGATTGTGAAATAGCGGAATTTATAACTAATGAAAGATTTAGTGACGAATCTGAGTGTAGTGAAAGTGATCATGAATATGAAGTGCTATTTTTACCAATTGACAATCTTCAAAAATCTCCAAAATAACCCGGACCGGGCATGTATATGGTAGTAAAAATACCCGGACTTCAAGAGGTTAAATACATAAATAGCTCATTATTCATTATTATTCATTCATTATTCATTATCCATAACCCCAATAAGAAGAGTTAAGCAAAGTTTAAATTTAACTTGATGGTTACTGTAATCTTTGTTTATCAGTCATTAAATATATTTTTATCATTACTTTTTTTAAACTACATTTGTTGAGCCTCATGAACAGTTAATATTTTCCAATAATTCAGGGTGATGGGTTTGTCCCCCGTTATACGTATATCGTAATATTTTTTTAAACGTTTTTTCAGTGAATAAAATTTATTCTCTGTCTGTAAATTTCTTATTTTTCATTTTTCGATTATGGTATGTTTTTACCTTGAAAAAGATAGTATTTAGTTATTAAGCTTAAACTAACTTAGGTGAGCGTTTTATTCAGCAAAAAATATAACATTTTCGTCTCCTTCTAGGTGTACCTTCTCTAATAAAACATTTTTGAGCAGAAGGAAAAATGATTAAATCTCCAATTTTGTGCCAAAATGTAACTTCCACGTTCAATTGTATAAGTTATAAACTAATGTTATGTGGTAATTAAAGTTCTTGTTAAGGTGTAAATTTGTATTTGTATTGTTGAAGTTGTTTTAAGTTAATTTAGTACTAATAAATATATTACTATACAAACTAAACAGGCAAATTTGGTGGTTTCCATACAATGGAGGATTTAGAAAAATCTTGCATGATATCAAATATGGCGGCCTGCTTCTCAAGATGGCGCCTCAATCCGGGGTCGCACATGAGTAGACTATGTTCCATCATGTTAATTGCACTCTTTTCATCTAGGTACATTAAATTAACTTTATATTGCAACTGCCCTGGTGGTCAGAAGTTTGATAGATTGTAACATTATAGATATATACTATGGTCTGACTGTCCTGTTAAGTCCTGAAAAGAAATATTTAGTTCAACCCCGTTCCACTGTCAAATGGCTGTAAGACCGTATCAACAGACTGATTCTGTAGCAAATGTTTCTCTCTTTAAAATGAATATGGTGGTTCAAAAACAAAAACTAAATTTTAATGTATAAATTCATAAAAACTGTAAAAGTACAAAAACCTTTTTTGCAAATTTGAAAGTTTCAGTTACTATATTTCTAAGAAATGAATAAGTAATCAGATATATACGTATTTAGATGAAAGCCTGGTTCACTGGGAACATTTTAGTAAAAAACCTAGCCTTTTAGGTTAATTGGTTTCTATACAGTAAAGGATTTAGTAAATGTTTGCATAAAATCCATGATGGCCGCCTATTTTTCAAGATGGCGGCTACACCCAGGGTCGTATATGAGTAGACTATGTTTCATCGTGTTTATCGTACATTTTTCATCTAGGTACATTAAATTAACTTTATATTGCTATTGCCCTAGTGGCCAGAAGTTTGATAGATTGTAACATTATATATCTATACTATCGTCTAACTGTTAAATCCTGAAAAGAAATATTTAGTTCGCACCCGTTCCACTCTAAAACGGCTGGAAGGCCATACCAACAGACTGAATCTGTAGCAAATTTTTCTCTCTTTAAAATGAACATAGTGGTTCAAAAACAAAAACTAAATTTTAATGTATAAATTCACAATAACTGTAAAAATACAATAATTTTTTTGCGAATTTTAAAGTTTCAGTTACTATATTTCTGAGAAATGAATAAATAATCAGATATATATGTATTTATATGAATGCCTGGTTCACTGGGAACATTTTAGTAAAAAAGTTGACCTTTTAGGTTAATTGGTTTCTATACAGTGGAGGATTTAGTAGATGTTTGCATAAAATCCAAGATGGCCGCCTATTTTTCAAGATGGCGGCTAAACCCAGGGTTGTACATGAGTAGACTATGTACCATCGTGTTTATCACATTTTTTCCATTAAGAAACAACCATTTTAATTTATATTACAATTACTTCTAGGTCGAGCTGTTTTTGTGTTAATTTTACTCGAAAATGCCCTTCAAACTGAAGTGTTTAGAAAGAAAACTCACACAGACAGGTATCTAAATTACACATCAAATCACAGTGAATCAGTGAAAGAGTCAGTGGCATATTCTCTCTTTGATAGAGCTAAATCTGTTTGTTTTTAAAAAGAAACTTTGGACACAGAGCTAAACAAAATAACCCAAGAACTGAAGCAAAATGGTTACCCACAGAAAATTATCAGTAAATGCAAAAAGAATAGGCTAACAAAATCGAATACATCCCCAATCACTGACAAACCAAAAGTTTCATAAGTATACCGTACGTCCCAAAACTATCAGAAAAAATAAGAAGGGTTGCAAGCAAATACCAAATCAAAACTGCATCAAACACATTAAGACAATATTTTACTAAAGTAAAACCAAAATGTTCAGAGCAAGCCTCAAAAAATTGTGTATATAGTATTAAATGTGAATGTGAAGGTGAATACATAGGAGAAACAAAACGGCCATTAAAAGTTCGCATTGGCGAACACAAAAGAAACACCAAAAATGGCGAAACAACCAGTTCGAAATTAGCCAAACACGCAAGGGAGAAAGAACATAAATTTAACTTTGAAGGGGCAGAAATATTACACCATGAATCTCATTACTACAAAAGGAAGTTTGTTGAAGGGGCGTTAATAAAATTACATGAAAACCCAATTAGTCAGAGCAGTATTGATATTAGGCCACTTTGGATACCTTTGGTAAAAACACATTTTGAACAAAAAATAGCCCCAAAACCAAAACCCACTCCAGACCTGTCTGTTGCAGAAGCTCCCGCGTCCAGAGTCCATCACATGGTCCTAAGATCCATGCGCCTGTGAATCTGCTTGGAGGAAACTCTTGCTATGCGTTGTGCGTCCTGTTCCCCACCTGTAGCTAGGAGGCGTACTGTATATTTTTTTGGAATTGCTGTACTTGTGCCCATATAGTATAGGTGCCTGGAGGAAACGCACAGCCGGTGCCTGTTCCCGAGATACACCATGGAGGCAGGTCTTAGACCCGCTGACATCAACTTGTGCCCGTGGTGGGGGTAGGGCCGCTCCCCCTCCACTTGCTCTCCCAGGCGCTTTTCATTCGAGTTGCGTATGTGAGTGTGGGTGGACGTGTGTGCCACTGCCAGCTTGGAGGCATTGCCGGCAGTAAGGTATATGTTTTTGTTTTCATTTTCTATCTGTGTTCTGTATCATGTGTAATATGTTTTAGTTTTAATTTTCTTTCTGTATTAAGTATGTTTAATGTGTTTTGTATGATTTTTTGTATGAGTGAGATTTCTGTTGAATGTTGGATTAATGTAAACTGTATGTCAAAAAAACAAAAAAAAACTCAAAGAAAGTAGGTTAAATAAAAATAAGTAGGTTAATGTAACTTTAAGTAGGGTCATTGAAAACGAGAGGAGTTTCAATACCTCTCGAAACGTAGTGTAGTTGACACACTAGAAGCGATAGGAAAAGTCCAACAAATTAAATAATAAGGACACCACATGATAAAGAGTTTAGTTTGCCATAATGCAACCGATGTTCACAGGCCATGATACAGCCTAATCAAGAGCTGTTATTGCCATAACGCGACCGAGAAATTTGCCAGCTGCTGTAAATCCAAAGCAGGGCAAGGCCACACAGTGGTCTTGAGCAGGGTGCCTACCAGATTTCACATACAGTAAACCTCGGATTTTCCGGACCCCACATTATCCGGATCCCGGATTATCCGGACTGGTCCATCCAAGAAATCAAAAAATTAAAATCCCGGCAAAAACGTGATTTTTAGCAAGTTCACGAGTGAAATGCGCTGTCTAAAAGGAAAATGCAAATGCAATACATTGCTGTAAGCATTTGGAAACACAATAATTGAAGGAGTCACATTGCCTAAAAAGTATATTACAGCATTTTTGCAATTTTTGTGGACGTGGTTTTTTGGTTTGCTACTTGGGCGCTAACAGAAATCAACAAAGCCTCCGGCAATTTCGCGAGTTAGTTTATTGCTGTCACTCTGTTTACAGCTGTGAATTCTTTGTGTGAACTTATATTGAGTTCAAAATTAGTAATTATGGAAAAATGAAAATAGTGGCTTTAACTTTAGAGCAGAAACTGAATGCTGTCAAAAGACTTGATACGGGAGAATCAGGTAAAGAATCAGCTAAGGAACTGGGTGGTGGGACAAGTACGGTCTTACTGAATCTGCTCGCATGTACAGTAAAGAGTGGCCCTCAGGCCGGAATATAAGTCAGTGACTGGAAGAGGAATTATCGAGCGCAGTTAGAAAAATGTTATGCGGATCAGGCTTAAAATACTATAATGTTTTACTGTCTATATACGCAGTTTGCAGCATTAATTTAGCAGGGGATAAGGTACTCGATCGCTATTTAGGCAATATTGTAATGACCTCGGATTATCCGGATTTTTTGTTATCCGTATCGGTGTTTCGTCACATTAATCCGGATAATCCGAGGTGTACTGTATGAAATTTCTGTCATTTTCCCGACTATTTAAAAATAATACCGACCATTGAAAATGGCCAAGAGTCCTCCTAAAACGAATACTTGAGCACAATCTTAGTAAAATACAATTATTACTAAGATAGTAATAATTTAAGCCTACCAAAGAGTAGTTTTTTAAGCCTACTTAGTAAGGCCAAATGCTGTGCAATGTTTTGTAAAAGCTAAAATCTATATAAATCTATTGGATGACCACAATGAGGCCAAGAGATATGCTGGCCGCGGAAACACCAAGTGATTTTCCGGCTGCGGTATAAACAACTGCGATTTGACAGCCACGGAGCCGCAATGCAACCAATAGAGTTAAAGGCCATGAAAACACAAAGCAATTTTCAGTCAAAATGTGACCCAGAGATTTGCCATCTGCGGCATAAACGACATATTTTATGGCTATAATGTAACCAATAGATAAGACGACATCGAAAAGAGCGTGACATCTGTCGGCCGCGGAACGACCGATAAATATGTCTGCTAGCCGGCAGCCAATTCATAAACGACAGATTTTTCAGCAACGATATGGCCAATTGATGTGACTGTTGCAAAATGAGCAAAAGACTAGTTGGCACTGTGACACTGCAACCAAGAGATCTGCTGGTTGAGAAACAAGACAGCCATTTTTCGACTGGGAAATGAGCAAGCGATTCCCTGGCCAAGAAACGAGCGAACAATTCCCTGGCTGCAAAACGAGCAAGCAGTTTTTTGGCCGAAACGCGACTGAGGGATACAATTGCCACGAAAAGAGACAGGTTCTGTGGAAGGCGGCGGCGATGCGACAGAGATTTTCTGGAAACGCTACTGCTGAGAGATTTGCCGGCCGCAAAACGAGCAAACGAGTTACCGGCCCAGATATTACCAGAATATTATTGCTTTTCGATCGTGAGATTTTTTGACTGCGACGACGATAACAACGATGAAGACGGCTATTTTGTTTTGTTTTTAAAAACTTGTTTTTTTGTTTATAAAACAAGTAGTTGAGCTAATTCACAAATGTAAAAACTCAAAAATCAAAGTAAAATCCTAGCCACGTTTTTTTGTTTATAAAACAAGTAGTTGAGCTAATTCACAAATGTAAAAACTCAAAAATCAAAGTAAAATCCTAGCCACGGGAAGTGAAAAGAGGCGTACCCCAAGGGTCAGTACTCGGACCAATCCTCTTCATACTTCTGACAAACGACCTTCCTGACTTCTTGCAAAATGTTTGCCAAACAGTTCTATATGCCGATGGCACAGCCCTCATTCTTGGAAATAGAAACAAGGACCAACTTGAAATACTCAGTTTTATCGCCTCTGAAATGACAAAGCAATACTACGGAAATAATGACTTGGCCTAAAATGAAAATAAAACTCAACGATTAATCTTCACTGCAGCTAAGAACAACTTTGACCCTCTCCCACAGCTTTCTGTTACTGACTCAACTAAATACCTTGGCATAACCATTGATAATACTCTTTCTTGGAAAGTCGGTAGTGTCTTGAATATGTGAAGGCAGGAGCTTGACAAACGGTTGTAGATGGGAGTCAACAAATGCAGATTGCTGAACTGATTAGTTTTCTCAAGAGAGAACATGTCCACCAGAACATCTCACCTCAAAATTTTGACTTGCTTATAAATAGCAATCCCCAAACAGCCCAATTCTATCTGCTACCAAAAATCCACAAAAATGAATCACCTCCGCCTGGACGACCAATAGTATCTGGTTGCGACTCCCACACTGAACGCATATCTGCATTTGTTGACTCCCATCTACAACCGTTTGTCAAGCTCCTGCCTTCACATATTCAAGACACTACCGACTTTCTGGAAAAACTTTCATCTCTCCCTTCACCACTGCCTGCCAACTCCATCATGGTCACAGTAGATGTCACCTCTTTATACACCAATATACCGCATGCCCATGGCCTATCAGCTATCGAACACTATCTAGATCAACGACCCAAGAACTCCAAACCGACAACACATTTTCTTATAACTCTGGCAAAATTTATCCTCGAGCACAACAACTTCCAGTTTATGAACAGAAACTTCCTCCAAGTAAAAGGCACAGCAATGGGCACAAAAATGGCTCCTTCATATGCTAACCTTTACATGGGACGCATCGAAGAAACCTTTCTTAAGAAGCAAGCCTTCCAACCTCTCTGTTGGTTCAGGTTTATTGATGATATTTTCCTCATCTGGACCCACGGACAAGATCAACTTGATGCCTTCCTCGATAGCCTTCAGAAACACTCCATCCTCAACTTCACCTGGAACTTCTCCCACAATCAAGCTACCTTTCTGGATGTAAACATAGATTTAATAAATGGAAACCTCAACACATCAATCCATATCAAACCAACCAACAAACAACAATATCTGCATTACAACAGCTGCCATCCCAACAACACAAAACGCTCCATACCCTATAGCCAGGCCCTTAGAGCTAAACGCATATTTACAAATGAACAAGACAGAGAGATTTTCAACAACCAACTTGAAAAAGCTTTCACCTCCAGAGGATACCCCTCCAAACTTGTACACAGCCAAATTAAAAGAGCTCAGTCCGAAAACTCCAGCAACAACAGTCAACAGCGTACTCCGAAAAATTCTGATAATAACCTAAGCCTTATTACGACATACCACCATGGCCTACAAAATCTCAACAAAATCCTCCACGACAACTTCAGTATTCTCCAAGCAAGTCCCCACACCAAAAACTTTTTACCTAAACCACCCAATGTTCTCTTCAAGCAGCTTCCCAACCTCCATCAAAAACTAGTAAAACCCAAACGTTTAGGCAGAACACCCCCTCCTTCAAACCAACCCCATGGATCATTCCCCTGTGAACGAACTTCATGCAAATCCTGCCCGATGCACCAACCAAATACCAGCTTTAAAAGTTCATTGACTAATAAAGAATATAACATCTCTGGCCACCACACCTGCAGCTCATCAAACCTCATATACCAACTGCAATGTACTCTCTGTCCTGCTCAGTATATAGGCTTAACCACCGAAACCCTAAGGAAACGCATGAATGGCCATAGGCATGATTGTAAAGTAAGAAATCAAGAAAAACCAGTCCCTAAACATATCATAGACCACAACACCACATTTGAAGACTGCTTCACTATAAAAATAGTTAAAGCCCTCCCTGAAAACTGCAACCCTTCACAACTCAGAAGATGGGAGTTAGCTCACCAGTGGATAACTAAATCCAGAGAGCCACCTAACTTAAACCTTAGATAACCAACCCATAAACACACCCCCACCCTTTCCAGCCAGAGAACTAAAGTTAAATTGTATATAGTGTACATATTGTTTAAGTGTGAACACTCTTGTATAACTGAAATACCCAAATGGAGTCAAAATTACTAGGTATTTCCGTGAACTCTCTTCCACTTCTATCTGCAGGTAGGCATCTTTCAAATCTATTTTGGAGTATTCTTGACCTCCTTGTAGTTTGGTCATTATATCTTCGAACTTTGGAAGAGGATGCTGTACTGGAGTTATATATGGATTAATTGTAGCCTTGAAGTCACTGCAGATTCTGACCCTTCCGTCGCCTTTCAAAACAACCACTATTGGAGAGGCCCAGGTTATATCTGTGGTAGTAGGGTCAATGGATTCCAAAACCCCTTCTTTAAGTAGTCTGTTTATTTCCGATTCCACCGCGGGTCGGAGCGCATAGGGTATTGGTCGAGGTTTGCAAACCTTTGGCACCGCATCATCAGACAGTTTTATTACAGCTTTTTGACCTTTAAATTTTCCTAGAGTATCCGAAAATACTTCTGAATACTTGGTCAATATAGCATTCAACTCTGAATCAGGCTGAGTCTCCTCCTCACATACTGCACATACTCTAGAGCCAGGAGGTAACGGTAAGTTGAATGCTAAGACCCAGCTCAACCCAAAAAGCGGTACATCATCATTTTTAACAACAATCGTAGGTAGTTTTAGTGTAGTGTTGAAAGCTTTAACCGATACCATAGCCTTACCTAATGTTGCAACTGGAACGCCTGTATAAGCTACTAAATTAGAAGTCTACTGTAATGAAGGAGATCCGATCTTCTTCCATACATTGTAACTAATCACGGATTCAGCAGCTCCGGGATCGTAAAGCATGTCTACTTTTATGTGATTAAATGAAACTGTCATCATTACCTTATTTCCCTTTTTCATTGCTCGCACTGAAACCGGCTCACTGTCGAGACTTCTTGGTGACGGCGAACGAGAGACACCTGGTCTTAAATTGTTCGTTTGTCTTTTGCCCTTTAAAATTTTTGCACGACCAGATCTGAAACAAACTTTAGCAAAATGATTTTTTCCATGACAAATGTTACATATTTTCCCATTTGCAGGGCAAGGCGAATTACCAGTGTGTAGCAAACCTCCACATCGGAAACAATGCTGGCCTCTAATAAGTGTTGTCACCGGCTGTGTATCTGTTTTTGATGGTCTTGTAGCGTTAGTTTGGTAACCCTCATAAGCACTAAAAGATGTGACCTGCTTCTGAGTTCTGTCCGCACGTTCAAAATTGAGAGCAGTTTTTTCAACATCTTTGAACAAACAACTAGCATCAGTATGTTGCCTCAGAAGTTCTTTTTGCCACTCCTCATTATTGATGCCCAACAAAAGTTGATCGCCTCTGAGACGTTCATCGAGTGACGCTCCAAATTGACAACGGCCGGCCAGACCTCTTAAGCTGTTAACGTATTGACTAACAGACTCACCTGTAAGCCTATATCGGCGTCCAAACGTCACTCGCTCCCCCTATGTGCTGTAGGAGCTTTCATAATATGATGAAAGAACCTTAGTGATTTCATTGAAACTTTTGGAAGTTACCGGTTCAGGTCGAAAATGGTCTGCCAGTAGTTTGAATGGCTTGGCCCCAATTTTTGAAAGAAGTAGATTCTTACATATTTCTTCCGATTTAATATTGTGCAGTGCGATTTCTATGTTGAAGCGTTGAAAATAGTAATCCCACTCTTCCTCCTCAGGATCGAAATGGTCAAACCTAAATGTTGCATGTTGTTCAATAGAAGTGTATGTTGCTGTAGAAGTGTTCTCATCATAATCATTTGGTCTTTTATTTCTTTTTGCCATGGCCGCAGCGCCAAATGTGAAATAATTCACTATTTGACAATTGTAAAACTTATTTTATTTCTTTGTCTCAAGAACATTGTATGTTAGAACCAAAACTAAAAACTGTAAACATAAATATAAATATTCAACACCTGACATTTTGATCAGCTGAACATTACACAAAGAGTGATGGTTGTTCAAAAAAGAGCTATCAGGGCACTCACGGGCCTGAACTGTCAGGAGAGCTGTAACGAAGCCTTTAGAGAGCAGAAGATCTTGACAGTAGTGTCGTTGTATATCCCTGAGACCATCATGTACGCTGTCACATCAAATCAAACAAGACTTGCAGACCAGCACCACTACAACACTAGAAATGGGCACAATTTTCTTCTGGAACATCATCACCTTAGCCTGTATGAAAAAAAACCTTCATACAAAGGTGCAACTTTGTTTAATATGCTTCCGAACCACCTGAAGAGCCTACCAGCAAGAAGATTGAAGACAGCAACGACTAACTGGCTTCTGCAACACTCATTCTATTCCATGAGGGAATTTCTGGATTGGAAGAACGGCACCTGAACAACATCAACGCCATAAACCATTATCTGCCAGCATGCTCTGTATTATGACCTGCATTGTAAAAATATGACTCTATTGCTTTTCTCTAAGAAAATGTTAATAAAGAATATGATTGATTGATTGATTGATTGATTTATCACCAGCTTTGAATTTCTTAACCAAAGGTTTAAATTCATTACTTTTTCTCAAATACTCCCGGTCTTACAAACTTTCGCAACCTTTTCCTCACTTTTCCCGAATTCCTGACTGCCTTATTCAAATTCATTGAATCACACAATCTCACCACGATCTGGCCGTAAGTCCGCGCTAAGCTCGTTTTGGTCATTATGGCATGAGTAAAATGAGTTGAAGTGTGCAAAGTGTAGTGCGCAGGGGTTGGGTGTTAGAGGCACTATCTGGACAGCCTAGGAAGGCAAAAATTCAAATCCACCACTGGCCACTAGCAACCATATAAATTAAGGGGGGCCTCGGAGATGCATCTTGGACCAAAGCCTCAGGGGCCCTATTTATGGGCCTGACAAAAAGGTAAAAGGTAAAAAGTTATTCAAAACTTAATTTCAAACTACTTAAAACTCAAGATTGGGAAATTCCAACAAGAGATCCCTTTGCATTAAAAACATCAACAACACTATTTCCACTTTCCAGTTTTATTAGAGAAAATATTGGATTTGATAGGTAGTCAAACTTATTTCAGAAACAATAAATTGTATTTCAGAAATAAAGAATTCATTGAAATACACAATTTCTTAAATTAATATAGCTCTTTCTCAAATACAATTAACTATTTCATAAGATCAAGTAATACTTTTTTGAGATTAAAATTATAATTCTTAAGTACAATTAAGAAATTCTCAAATTACATTTTTAAATCTTTAATCCAAATAATCATTTCTGAGATTAAAATCACTATTGTGAAATACAACTTATGCTCTCTTCTAAAAAATTGGAAAAGGTGTAGAGGTGTAAAATATATTATGACGACCAGCTCAAAAATTGAAGGTGTTGACTGCAACCTACAAACAGCGGGCAGGGTTGAAGCACCCACTGCACAGTGCGAGGCGCCTGGTGATAGTACGATTCGTGTTCTCAAACCTAGGTCGCAGTGAAGATCATCAATTTTTGAGCTGGATGACTAAGCTAATTCACACCATTAGCTTAGTTTAAGCTGGTTCATGGGCAGTAAAACATCATCAAGATGACAAAACTAGTAGGTGAAATCAGACTAAGCAGGAAAACGATCAGGCCAAGATACAACAATCACGAATGTACTTTATAGCACATATAAAAACATGCTCAAACAAAATAAATAATATCAATTTTAAGACTACAAATTTGTTTTAAGACTACAGTTGTTGGGGATGAAATAAATTAAATGAATGAAAATAAAAGTGGGAAAAATGTACACTACAGTTAAAGTTATAATAACAAAAAAGGAACAGATTGAAAACTAAATAAATCAGCCTTAACTCATTAGTCAAAAAATGTGAATTTAGATCTCACTTCAGATAGTTTGGTTGCCGAGTCATGTGACCTTGAAATAAGGTAGGACACATGTTAATTCAAGGTTCAAAAGTAAAAGTAATTTCTTATTCGGCGACCATATTAAAAGCATTCATTTCTATATAATATTTGATTTGCATTACCAACTAAATTTCTGCTAACACATAAATACTCATCACTATGTTTTACAGTTATATTTGAATTATTTAAAATTGTACGGATCTAAATAGGCTATAAATCAACCTTTCCGTCAATGTAAAAGTGGTATAGGACTTCAATGTTATGGGAAGAAATTTACATAAACCAAATTTATGTACAGTAAACACAAATAGATACAACTAACAGAAATTATTATGTACAAAGTTAGTATGTTTATACTAATACTTATCAAAGAAAAGGCAGGATATAAAATATTACCAAAAAGCAATATTTATTACAGTATCTTCTGATTACCCGATAGATAATGTTTACCCAAATAACATTGATTGTAAAATTGTCAAATCATAATTTTCAATGCAAATAGATTAAAATATAAATTTATATTTTCATAAATATGTTATTTTATTTGCATTCTTCTCCTTCTTTTTTCTGTCATACCTTGTTCTCGGTCTTCATAAATATTACTTTTTTTATACACCGCTAACAATATTTCACACTAAAATAATACAATAAAGCTAATAAAATCACATAATTATGTTAACAATTAAAAGATAAATGAAAAGAGGAGATAACTTATACGGTCTAGAAGAAATTTAAAACTTTGGTTACACCTTAACGAAGAATTGAAGAACAGGAGTAGAAGATCAATAATGTTACGTTTGTCTTGAGATCATCATGGAGAAAGGGCCGAGAATGGCTTGAAGTTTCTGCAGCATGTCGCTTGTATCACTGACATCAGCCCCTTCCACTTGCAAGATCTTGTCTCCCTCTCTCAGTCCCTCACTCAGATGTGGAGAAACATTTTTCACATAAACTCCCTAAAAAACGTAAACCGGTCACAATTGAATTCATAGGTTAAACAGAAACTTGAGTTAACAGGTTAAACCTGTTATCGAGTTAACAGGTTAAATTTATTAACTCGTTAATAAATATCTGCTTTCTATAAAAAAAAACACCCCCATGGTTAAATGAGGGTAGTGCCTTGCTAAAGAATACTCTTGTGTTAGGGAGAGATAAACTTGAAAACGTACAATACATAAATACCCCTATTGCAACAGACCTGCATATTCAGAGTATTTCATAAGCAGAAAAAATACTTCAGTTCAACATAGCAAGCTACGGCATGTTTTTGTAATCTCTACAAGAATAACATGAGATGTGAGTATGCAGGTTTACTGCCAAGAAAATGTAAATATCACAGATTTTAGACTTATGTACATTAGAACTCATCTTGATGAAGCCACAAACCAATTTTTATCAAGATATGCTGAGAAATAATCGAGAAATTGAATTTTAATAATTAGCCATTAGGATAACAATTTACATTACATTGGTACTGTGACGGATATTTCCTGGAGAGAGAAAAGATGATCGGTTACACTGGTACACCGAACCCCAGGAAATCACGTCACGGGTTGTCAGAGGCCTTGGAATCGCTCAGCTTGGTCGCTGGGATAATTCCAGGGGTCGAGGATCGAAATCACAGTAGTTATCAGATATTCATATATGAGAGCTCAGTTATATTCAACCTAGATGACATTCAACTTAGGACAGACTAAATTTGGAAACACCTGCTAAGTAAAATGCCCTCTGCTGTTTTCCCTAGCTCTGTGAGATATTCCAGCACTAGTTACCCATAGTAATGTTTACCCTAGTCAAGAAACAACAGTAAACTATTTCACTAGTGGTCAATAGTTACAGGAGCAGGACAAACCTTACACTCCTGTAGTACACTACAGAAGGAACTGGTAATTATGGCAGGAGGGGGCAGTGGCAGGTTTGAACAAGACTAAGCCTGTTACAACAGCAGGAAATCTAGGACTTAAACCAATTATGAAAATCACCAATTACTCTAACTTGGTTACACAGAATTTGGAAAATGTCCCAAAAGGAAAACTAACTAATAATCGGCACCAAGATAATTAATTTAATTAATTTAACAGGTCTCGGAACCCTATCCTGCGACACGATCAACTTTCAGAAAAGTTTACAGATCGACTAAACACAAATTCAGAAATTACCCTGACGTACCTTTAATACCAAAAAGTATTGGAAGACGTCGAAACCAAAACTCGAAGCACACAGTCGGAAGCGTCCGGGGAAGACTTCGCACTCGCGAGATGAACTACGCACTGGTCACTTCAGAGGAACAGCAGAGAGTGAAGATTTAGGGGTTATCAGCACGCTATGTGCTCACCCCTTCCGGTGATGAATCACCAGCCTTTTTCCCCAGTTGATAAAGCGGCTGGTTAATAACAAAAAAAGGCTCTTCCGGTCACTGTTTTTTCAGTGTCTGCCAGAAAAACAGCTTATTGGCACGCTCGGTGAAAAGAAGAAGAAGCAGCGCAGGCTCTGTCACCTGGCATCGTCTGCTCAACTCACAGAGTCATGACAACGTCTTTTGAGGTTATATTGTTCACAACAATAACAACCGTAGTTCCGTTCGTAATTACTACGTTTTCTGCAGTAGTGATCTGATTCCGTAACCAACTAAGTGTCCACAGTACTTCCTAGTCGCAGGGAATCGTCTAAACACTTTAGTTTGCAAGTTAAAATCGGCGATCGTAGTCGGCGGTTATGAGGCCGACTTTGTTAGCCTTCCCATGTCAACAGCGAAGGTTATAAACACCTACTACTGTTCCGTGAGTCACTTAATCACTTAAAGGGGTTTTAGTAAGGGAATAGCAGTGTTTATACTGATTGCCAACACTCCCTCCATAGGCTAGACATAGGCTAGGTAGGTCTAGGCCTACTGGTCCCATGACTAGGCCTAATGAGCCGATTCTTACTCCTGTGCAAATTAGGCTCATTACAGTACATTACATTAATATTGTTTCAATATCTTGGTAACCAATGGACATAGAGTAATGATTAAAAATACTAAATTGTTTACTTTTTAGAGCTGAATTCAATGGTGTGAGCAAAATTTTACAACTTTTATTTTCCTATGTAAAAAGCTCAAAACCCCATTTTTGTGGGGTTTTCCCCCTTAACCCACCTTACGGTGGTCCAATCGGACTGGTTTTTAAACTCATCCAAATAATTACAATTTTACACATCTATGCCGAATTTCATTCATATGGGACTACTTTTACGTGAGTTATCATGCTTAAAGAAATATATATATATAATTCTTTAAAGATATATATATATATATATCTTTAAGCATGATAACTCATGTAAAAGTAGTCCAATATGAATGAAATTTGGCACAGACATGTAAAGCATTAATTATTTGGACGAGTTTAAAGACCAGCCCGGTCGGACCACCGTAAGAACTGAATGAGAACTGAACGAATGGTATTTGGCATCTGGGGACCTCAAAACAAAAAGTTATGATGGTATCAGGCTTATGTCTTACCATGAGACCTAGAATAATAACTTATTCCTTTTAGGAAATTCGCTAAAATAATAAGTAAACCAAACAACACAACCTAAGGGAAGTGGATTAAGAAAATAAAAGGTAAATGAATCGAGCGACCCTTCAGGGTGGGCTTCGAGAGACACAGGGAGCCAAATAGACCGATTGCCCACTTTGTATAAAATTTAGCAGGTCAATCGAAAATATAAATAACCTTTGGCTTTTGACTGAGGACAAAACAATTGAGGATACAAATATTTAGTGAAAGTCACTGGGTGTACCTATTTTAATGTTTTGTGAAATTTGATTCAGTGACCAGTAAAATAAGATTGGGATGGGAAATCTTGTTATGTCCTACGTAACTACCAACAATGGGATCCAAATCCAAATCCCATAAAAATCTCATGAAACTTTCTGAACCCGGATTAATCTCATGGCTTGTTATTTCAAATTAGTATCATGGCCAATGACCATATAACTCTAAATAATAACATGAATGCCACAATAAGAGGCTCATGAAATAAGACAGTTTGAGAAAGGAAGGAGAGGAAGGAAATATTAAAATATTTGAGTAATGCTTACTTAGGCCTAGGGATGGTCGGGTCCCGAAATTTCAGGAAATTTTCGGGAAAATTAAATTCCCGATTTTCGGGCGGGATTTTATTTACTTCGGGAAATTTTTCGGGACGGGATCGTTTTAGCGATCACAAATAAACAGCGGGAGTAGCTACGCAAAACTCGCGACCGGCCGCGGAAAACGATCTCGCGTATTTTCCGATCGCGAATAAACGGCAAATCCAGCTTTGCAAAACTCGCGATCGTCTGTTAAAAACTATCGTGCGTACTTGCCGATCGTAAATAAACGGCAAATGCGGCTTTTCAAACCTCGTGATCGGCCGTGAAAACCATAGCGCGTATTTGCCAGACGCGCATGAATGGCAAAAATAGATAAGCGCTGTTCGCGAACGGCCGCGAAATACGCTAGCGCGTACCTGTCGATCGCGGATTAACGGCCAATGTAGCTTTACAGAACTCGTTATCGGCCGTGAAAAACGATCGCGCGTATTTACCGATCACGAATAGACGGCGAATCTTTGCGGAATTTACGAACGGCCGCGTCTTTGCCGATCGCGGATTAACGGCCGCTGTTGCTTGACGAAACTCGCGACCGGCCGTGAAAAACGATCGCGCGTATTTGCCGATCGTTGATAAATAGCAAATGTAGGATTGCTAACTCGCAATTGGGTGTGAAAAGCAATCTTAGTTATTCACTGATAGTGGTTAATCAACGGAAAAACTTGCTATAAGGCGTGACACAGATGATTGTTCATTTGTCGGCCACATTGGTCTGCTACAAATTGTGGATTCACCCATTGATTCTATTTTCTGAACTAAATCAGATGCCTTTGAAACCCAGCTGAAAGTATGATTATTTTTTCAAAAATAAGTAAAAAAAATTGACAAAAGTAAAGACTTTGAGACTTTTAAGAAATTTCTAATACGTAGGTAATTAATATTTTATGTAACTTAAGAAATATTAAGTTTGGGAGTTGTGAACTTCAAATTTATAATTTTAAGCTTGGAAAACTAGTGTTAGGGTTGTCATCTTGAAACTAAAATTATTTTTAATTTTTTTTAACGTAGTTTAAAATCTTGGAAAAATTATGAGTCATAGAGTAATTTCCTAAAACAAGAACTCCAAAGCCCAAAGTTTATAAAAATACAATAACACGTTTACAGATTATACATGACAGTATGTTGTCAACATGCAATAACCACTCTATACTCAGTTTCACGTTCACCTTTCAGTATGGAATTTCCATAAGCTGTGAATTTCATATGGCATTTTAGGTTGTACTAGCCAAATTATGTTGTAATCAGCTGATGATTTTATAAAATTAAATGTTGTTAAGGATGTTTGTAAACAAATGTACCCAGTAAAGTTAATAGAATAGCTATCTCCCATATCACCTGTACTGAAAGGTGAATGTGGAATCGAGTATAGTATTTTACTTTTGGATTTTTGGAAACCAAACAATAAAATAAAAGCAGAAACTTAAAAACTATTGTGTTTCTATCAAACATAAAAAAATGCATATTATATTTATTTATTTCTTTTTTTATTATTTCTATTTTTTAATGAATTCAAATTAGAAAGAATAAAAATTCAAGTTTAATGAAAAATAATAATAAATAAACAATACATTTTATTTACCACTTTTATATAAGTTTGTATTTTATTTATAATGAACAATTTCATTGTGTTACTATTTTTTATGTGTTTCTAATGTTTGCTATTCTGTGAATTGCATATAAGATATTATATTTTCACTTAAATTTATTTCTTAAAATTTTTTGAGTTGGGATGGTACAAACATGTATATATGACATTGTTTTTTAACTAATGCTATTATTGTAAAAAAGGAAATAAATTTGTGAACGAGCATTTCCCGAAGATTTAGGGAAGACAAAAATCCCGTCCCGTCCCGTCCCGAATTTGAGAGGGAAGAAAACAATCCCGTCCCGTCCCGTCCTGAACTGAAAATCCAATCCCGTCCATCCCTACTAGGCCCTAGTCAAATTTGATTAACCAACCACTGCCAGAAGTCGCACAAGAAATTTTACTTCCAAAATAATTGATAAAATATAAATGGTTTAATACGAGATTAAAGTGCTTAAAAATCCGTTTACTTATTTTGAAAGTTTTTGGTTTTGGGTAAGTTCAACTCATCTCCGGTTGATTTGACACTGACAACCATCTGATGAAAAACAATTTTAGCACAATATTTACCCCTTAGCATAGGTCAAATATAATCATAAACC
Source organism: Flexamia atlantica (assembly GCA_035578135.1). Classification (NCBI taxonomy): domain Eukaryota; kingdom Metazoa; phylum Arthropoda; class Insecta; order Hemiptera; family Cicadellidae; genus Flexamia; species Flexamia atlantica. Next base: position 8,145,332 of record JAQJVK010000010.1, read on the forward strand.
AGAAAAGCATTACCTCTCTTGCAATTTGGAACATAAAAAAAGAAGTTCAAATACCTTTGATTCCATGAAATAAATGATTATCTTAATCAAGGACAGTGTTTGTTACTATCATCAACAATTCCTATTTTCATGATTTGAACATTACGAATATTTATAAAAAAAACTTATACAAAATAGTACCACTGATAAAAATTCAATGCTTGAATAAAAACTAACCAAACTCTCCAAAAAATAAAAATCCAGACTGAAAATATAACCACGGCCCAAAAACAACCAAAATTAAAAAAAAAAAACTGTTACAAGCCCTGTACAGCTAGGCCCTTTCAAATGATATGTAACATTATGAAGGTTTGTATTAACAATTTTTACCCACCCTTTACCAATTTATCTACATAAATAAAAAATAATAACAGGCCCCCAAGTGGTTTTTGGAAGCCAAAAAGTAGGAAAAGTAGGACCTTTTTCCCAGTAAAAAATCAAACTTTCTTGCTGAATTGTAAGTTTTAGAACAAAGGAACATCACAAATACCCATAAAATAGTAGGATATTGATTTATGTAACCAAAGAACACAAATCCAGCAAAAGCTTTTAATGAATATCATTTCACCAAAACACAGTAATGTATATACTAAAAACAACTCTAAATACAATTACTTTGTATTTTAAAAAATCCCCAACCAAATTGGCCGGATAACGTTTCAGTTGAGATTTAAAAAAATTACTACTGTTAACTCCAATTAATTATAATGAAAGTATAAGGAAATCATTCCCTGATTTACTAATAAACTTAGAGACATCATAGAAACTATAAGGGGGGAGTAGCAGTAATGAATAACAGGTTGAACAATGTATAAGTTAATCAGCCCTAACTTGTTTTCTAGCGTTTTCTTAAGTAAGAAATTTTTTTCTGTTCATGATCAATTGTCAGTTGTATACAAAGCAATTAATATTTTAAAAAAATCATAAAGTTGTTGCTAGTGGTGACTAGTTTTAACTCCATGGATGGAGGATGGAGCATGGATTTCCCCTCAGTTTTCTTCATTGGGGAATCTCTGAATCCACATATATATAAAAGTAAAGTTCTGATCAACGCCCTGGCCAAACTATTGCACACAGAAGCGCAAAACTTTGCACGTACACTCCTCTTAAAAGCAAATAAACCCCCTAAGAGATTTTCAAAATTCCCATATGAAACTACAGAAGGTTCTTTGTTTTGATAGTTGTTTACGATGTAAAGTAAATCAACAGCTGTTATTTAATGTAAATACCCAGTAAAGCGGGTTACCGTCAGCAAGTAGTAATTAAAAGCAAAAATACCGAACAAAATCACTGTCTTAAAACAGTTTTAATATATTATGTAGATTTGAATCATGGGAAACGTTAACAACATTTCAAATCAAAAGGCTTAATTATAATTTGTACAAATGTTGTTTGATACAAATCTGTATTTTTATATTGCAGTGCTATAAGTGTTGCAGTGCTACATTTTGAAAGATTTTTTTCTTACAATCTATAAAACTGAGGAGATGTTGGTACTTAAGAAATATGATTTATAAATTTTGAAATTAGCAAATAAATATCCAATCATATAACAGTTTTACTAATAATATAGATAATACAGCGGCGGAAGATAAATTTGTCAATTTCATTAACAGTGCAAATTAGCGTAGTTTTTACGCAAAATTAACAAAAAAATTATGAAAAAGTAAGAAAGTAGGACAAATTTGTTAAAAATGAGGACTTTTCCTACTTTCCTACTAAAAAGTAGGAAAAGTAGGACGACTTGGAGGCCTGTAATAATATTGGGGTGGGACTTTTGGAACACACAGGTGTATTATAACTATAGGTTGAGTGCTACACAAACTATTCACTCTCTAAAGAACATTTGATATGGATACTTACTGAATTTAAGACTGAAACATCAAATCCTAAATAAGGACCTGTTTTGTTGATTATGACCTCAATCTGGAAACAAAAAATTAAGCATGAATCTAATTTCTCAGTAAATGCCTAAGACCAGCAGTTCACGTATAGCAAAAGATTCTTCATTAAACACTATACTGTCTGTAAGTTCAGAATCAGAATAGCTTAGTCTTCATTTGTTGTATTTAAAACTACAAATAGTGTCAGACAGAAAGTCTAAAAAAATTATGAATAAGTTACCTTAATCAAAGTGTTAACCAACAGCTCTTTAATGAATTAAATTTTTCTATTCTAAACACCCAATAAAATTGCTTTAAATTATTCTGTTATCACTGTAAACAAATACTGCTAATGATAAATTGCTATAATAACTTCCAGATCCTCCCATTTATTTGAACGTATTTCCATAAACATTATTTCAGTTAACGTCAACACTTGTTCTTTTTATTAATCTGAACAATGTTATGTTACTAGTACATAATTTAATGTAGTATACAGTCAGAAAAAATTATTTATTAATCATCAATAATTAAAAAAAAAATTAAAACACTGCGGAAAACAAATAAAAACACAGAAAAACTGTCCTGAAGAATGATAAAAAGTATCTTCAAGGATAAATCACCTCAAAACTCCTGAAATTGAGAGACAAAAATTCTTGATTCACATTTATTGATTCACTGTGTCCAGCTCAGGTAGGCACATGAGTAATTGAACGGTTTCATTAAAAATTATGTGACAAAGAAAACAAAAGTGTCAAAACAACGTTGGGCCCTAGGTGCATGTCGCTGGCCCGGTCATGTTGGAATTTCAGAAAACCAACTATACTGCATTTCAGAACCTGATTGGTACTTACTGGTACCACAAAGGAAAACTAGGTACTCCAATATCTAATGAGCTATTGGTTCCAAAGCTATCTCAATGGCAGACACCAATTTGTTGAAATTTGTCACACCAAGGACAACACAATAATCAAGACAATTTCCGAAACAGCCAGAGTGTCAAGAGGCGTCCCGCAGGGATCAGTGCTCTGGCCTGTCTTGTTCCTTCTGCTGACAAATGACTTACCATATCTGCTAAAAGACCACTGCCAAACTACAATGTACGCAGATGACTTGGTCATCACAGTAGCAAACAAGTCAGCAGAAACACTCACCCACCAAGCTGAAACAACTATAGACAAAACCAAACAATACTGCTGGGACAACCAGCTGGCTCTCAACAAAAAAAGTAAAACTGTCCAAATCAATTTCACAACAAAAAACAGGAATATAGACATACCACTTCAAGGAATAAATCCACAAAATGAAACTAAATATCTTGGCATTACTGTAGACTCAAAACTTTCCTGGAAACAGCACACTGACCAACTCTGCAAGAAGCTCAGCTCGGGCATCTGGATGTTATTAGACAAATACTACAATCAAGCAACCTAGAGACAGCAAAAATCACCTACTATGCGCTGTTTGAATCACACCTCAGGTACTGCATTGTGGTGTGGGGAGGAACTTCAAACTCCAACCTCGAAAGAGTCCTCATACATCAAAAAAGAGCAATTAGATGTCTCGCAGGCCTCAACTTCCAAGACAGCTGTAGGGAAGCATACAAGGAACTAAAAATCCTCACGGTAATGTCACTTTACATCCGAGAAGTGATTTTACATGCAGTTTCTACACAACAAACCAGACACCAGGACCTTCATCAGCACAACACAAGATATGCCACAAACTTTGCCCTTCCACCACATCACCTCAGCCTTTCTGCAAAAAAACCATCTTACAAAGGAGCCCTCTACTACAATCACCTGCCAGACCACCTGAAGAAGGAGCCAACAAGGACATTCAAGACGGCACTAACCAAATGGCTGCTGGAAAGACCTTACTATAAGGAAAAGGAATTCCTTATGGACTCTTCTATTTAAACATTGCTATGTATGACGATCTTACTGTTCTCAACGAATATGTAATTAAAGATATTGTCTATTGTCTATTCCTTAGATTCCCAGGCCATCGAAATGCCAGCCCAGCATATTTGACTTTTCAAACAAACTATAAACTGTGACCAATTGAAACTAATTGGTGCCACCAATGAATAAATAGGTACTTCAAAGATAACATAGTAATAACTGGCGGTCAATGACCTCTAAACCAATCAAGACTGGATAGTGCTGTATATCAACCGATCAAAAGATAGGAAATAACCCATTAGTAATTGAATGGTTTCATTAAAAATTATATGACAAAGAAAACAAAAGTGTCTAAACAGCATTACCACCTGTAAACTGGTACTCCAGAGTATAACTGAATTATGAACCTAAAACACATTTTCTTTGTTGACTGGGCCATCGACATGCCAGTTGGCGCTTAAGGCCCGTTTGCACGATGCCAGCTGAAGAGCCAACCAGCACCAGACAGTCCAATAGCAAAAATCTATTTGAAGCAAGTGCACGTTTCAGCCGTGACAACACAATGCCAAAAATGACTATAAATAATTATTAGATCAATTTATAGTTAATTTTTAAATATTCATTAATAAATATTAGGTAAGAAGTGTACACAAGCTGCAAATACGTTTTTGGCATTTAACTGTCTTATGCCGATTGGCTCTTCAGTTGGCATCGTGAAAACGGGCCTTTAGGAATCTTCAAACAAATTATATACTATGATTTAGTACTAAATTGGTACCACTAATTAAAAATTGGTAACTCAAAGATAAAGCTGTAGTAATAACGATTCTGAATTGACCTCTTCAATGACCTCTCATCCCGGCAAAATTTTATAGGCCTAATCCTATACATTTGCATATAAAAAGTAGGAAATAATTGGTACTAATTGGTACCGAAGAAGAAAAAAATTGGTAATGAAACTATGATATAGTTATAAGCAAAAATTTTTTTCTTTGTTTGCAAGGCCAGCGACATGCCTGGTACATTGAAATTTCCAAACAAACTATATACAGTACCATAATTTACTACTGGATAGGTACCGATTGCTACCATCAGAAGCTATAATTTTACAGCCTAATCCTTTTTGATCTCGAACAGCAGAGTGTTACAATGTTTTTATGAAGAAACAAAAAAGAAACAAGAGTGTTACAAATGTGTTTACATTTTTGTACCAAATGTAAGTACTGTAGATAAATTATCAAGGAACTATCCTACCATATGCTATAGCCGGTAACAGGCTTTAATTAAAAAACTAATAAACCATGGTGTAGCTTATGTTGTCTAGAACTTTTTCCACTGAATATCTCTGATTTTTTTCTGCTTAGAATGTTATCTGATGGACCCCTTCTAACACTGTTTTGTGACATGGCACTGGCCTAAATCCCCCCAACTGAGGAACACAACTTATGTAAAAGATCCATTCCCTTTTGGAAATAATAGAGAATCCCTCATTTTACAACATAAATGAAGCATTTTTTATTTTTTGATTAGGATTTTTGCGGACATTTGCCATCACTGATTAGTAAAAAACAAGTTTCACGACGTTTCGGGATCTGGAATCTGATCCCGTCTTCAGGTGGAAGAAAACCTAGAACATAACAAGATTAGTAACACAAAGCCAGGGAAACCTGGGCAAAAACACAGCTAAAACAGAGAACTGTAAAAGCAGTCACGAAAACAAAAAGCTGAAAAGAAAAACAATACACAAAATAACAGTTCTCTGTTACAGTTCTCTGTTTTAGCTGTGTTTTTGCCCAGGTTTCCCTGGCTTTGTGTTACTAATCTTGTTATGTTCTAGGTTTTCTTCCACCTGAAGACGGGATCAGATTCCAGATCCCGAAACGTCGTGAAACTTGTTTTTTACTAATCAGTGATGGCAAATGTCCGCAAAAATCCTAATCAAAATATAAAATCACCATCACCAACAATGAATTTCAAACAAAGAATAAATGAAGCAGCATTTTAAGTCGTATTAAACCAAGAATGAAACTGAAAAACTCGCAATCAGACAAAACATCCAAAATAAAGAGCCTTAATTTCCGATATTCTATGACTCAACTTAAATTTTAAGGTTTTGCCAAATATACAAAGCAGCAAATGCAACATTTATTTCAATAATTTCTAGAAAAAGTTCAAAATTTTAAAAACTTACGACTTTAGGGTTTTTGTGAACTCCAAACAGCCAAGGAAGCTTCGAAGGCTTCTTTGCTTTAGAATCAAACTCTTCCTGTTTTTTATTTATCACAGCGACAGAAGAACTCGGTCCTCTCGGGTTCTGGCTGTTATCGCTTTCGTCGTTTTCACACGGATACATATTGATGAATTCGCACCTGTTTTCGGCGTTGACCGGACTTTTAGTCTTGGATGTCAACCAACTGTTCACTTTGGATATGGGGTAACTGCTGGAGTCGAAGAGCCGGTGGGGCTCTGAGGGTAGTCCCTCTGCGGTGTCCGTGATGACTATCCCGGGGTACGCGGAGTAGGTGCCGTCGGTGACCGGGTGCGCGGCGGTGTCCACGAAGGCACTATCCACGTCACTCGCGGCCACGGGCTCGCTGCCGCTCTCCCCCGGGGGGTACACCAGCTCCACGCTGCCCGACCCCGACTGCTCCGACTGCGACAGCTGGCAGTCGTTGGGCAGCAGGTGGTGCAGCAGTTCGTCCTTCAGGGTGGAAAGAGCCTCTGTATCCAGATCCGTCCGCTCCTCTGAAATTTTAAAGACGAATCGGTATTGTTTTTTTCAATTAATATCTATGTATTTATTTACGAGTAAAAGTCTCACACTAATTTATAATTTTAGCAAGGGTCGGTTAACATATGACTTGTCAAAACAAAACAATAAAACCTTAATTAAGTATAACTAAAACTAAAATTGGGTAACAATTTACAATAAATGTAAACTATTTACTAAATCCACAAAAGCGTCACGACACTAGATACTCTATCACGGAGTAGTATAAGCCCGACTCGTTAGATAGTACTTCAGGGAATGCCTAAACATCTTTAAATTCAGCTCGTTTAATTGGTTCTGGGAGCCCATTGAAAATCTTCAACGCAGGTTCCTGCTAAGGCAACATCTTACCTCAGTGATCGACTTATTGTGGATGTTTAAAGCAAACAAGATGTCAATTTTGAACTTAAAAGCCCATAATCGGATCGAACAAATGACCGATAAACCATCAACCGACCCGACCCCCCCACCCCCCCCCCCATCAACCGGCTGCCGATTCTCATTGCAGCTGTTCAGAGAATTTCATTTAACATATCATATAATCATGACACTTATCGTCACATAACTTCTTGATTTTTGATTCTTGATTCATAAAACTATAAAATGACTAAGAGTGTGCAATGCGTCAAAATTTTGATACATCAAACCGAAATTTCAATTCTACGCATCAAGCCGCAACTAGATGCTTAAGTAATCAAAATGACAATGCAACGAGTATGTTCTATACAGTAAAAATCGCCAAAGTTCAAACACGATTTTGTTGAGTTATTGAAAAAAAAAAAATATTTTCATGTTTGTGTTGTTTGACCTTCCCTTCTTCCTGTATTAATGAAACGTATTTAAGATTATTGTCAAGGCATTCTGCAACAACCACAGAGTGCTGACATGTTCAGCTGACGCTCGCCGGTGCACTACTGAATTAAACTGTAATAAGAAAACTGCACAATCCTATGATGATCTTCGTTTAGTTAATCAATCTCTTAGCAATTTTAAAAGTGTTCTTTTAGAGGAACACCTTGGCACCATGATATCAGATTAAAAATGTTTCTAATTTTGTAACAGATCACCTGGTTTTTCCTGGCTTTCCTTTTCTCACCAGATACTATATTCTAGGTGAACAATTACTGACTTACTGTGAATATACGAGTTGTCGTTCTGGAAGAAAGTAGCTTGCTTAGAGAAGGCAGCGGCTATGTGGTAAGGAGGGGGTTGTTCGAGTCTTTGGACCGGACTTTCGGAGCCTCTAGGCATATCATTCACAACAGAGCCATTAGCCTGAAACATCGAATGTTCATCGGTTAAATTATTCAAAACTATTTCAGGGTTCCCACCAAATGGTTTCGAAAAAATTCACGCATATTTCCCGGTATTCCCGGTCAAAATAGTCAAAATTCAAGGCCCATATTTATCAGTTTTAAGGCCCAATTCACACAGAATGGACGTTTGGCGGAGTCGTGGCACGGACATATGTCCTTCCGCTGACGCTCCTATGTAAACGTATCGCCCAATTTTAACATGAACGACGTAGTGCGAGCGGCCGCTCTCACGCGCCGGAGAGCGTTGGGTTCACGACGATAAGGTAGGCATTCGGTTCAATATCGATCGTCGTAGTATGAACTACTATCGAGTATCGTAAATCGATTGGCTCTTTTATTGTCGACTCAACATATAAAACACGCCCGGGCCCGGCCCAATGTTCCAAATTATTTCAGGATAAAATTTAGGCCAGGCATGGCCTAGGCCTACTGATGGCTGTTAAGTATAACAAATGAGAATAACATTTTTCTAATAGCCAATGAGTGTTAAAATCATGAAATATGCCCTCTGCTTGGATGTTTACAAATACAAATATTTCTTTGCCAGTTTGTTTGCTTGCAATATCTAGGCCATAAGAAACGGTTTTTTTTAGAAAAGAGCTATCCCAATATCCCAAAGACGGCTCAATTTATAGGAATGTAGGATTGGGCCTATTTTTGAATTAGGAAAGTTAGGCTAATCTATCTGACAACTGCGCAAGGTACTGGAAGATTTTTAATTCCTCCGTAATTTAAGTTTAGTAGAGTCTTTGCTAGTTATCAGCGTACCGTACGAGGAATCAACATTAACAATTTTTAACATTGGGCAAATTTGTCAGTAGTCAAAAGTAAAATATTACTCATCGACTAAGTCTTCATTGACATTATACAAAATAGTACTTTGGTCACTGCATTTTAATAATCTAATACAATTGAGTAATTGTTGGACGGTCATACATTCATTTATTTATTTATTTGTATCATCATGAAACTTGGAAGAGTCCCAAGTAGGAAGAATCTGTGGTACAGGTACAGATATGAAGTATTTCTTTGCACCGATTCACAATAACGAGCTAAAAACGACACAGTCATTGGAGTTTGGAATAAAAACGGAAACAGAAGAGGGACGACGACATCAGGGAGCAGACAGCCGAGCCGAAACTAAAAAGTTGATGACGGTCATTCGGTAGAAATTAAGGTCGATATTTAACTGAATGCTTAACTTATCGTTGTGAACCCAACGCTATCATCCCGCGCCATGTCGCTTGTGTGTGAATTGAGCCTAAGTAATTTTGAGTTTGGACGAATAATTTTTCTTCAAAACCTTAAACCATTTTTGTTGTACCACTAATTTAATACATCCATTAAAACAGTGTGAGTATGAACTATGGTTTAAAAAATGCACCCCCAAAGTATTGACGCATGAATTAAAATTGGACTCAGTTAATTATGAGAACTGCAGTAATTACGCATTAAAGCAAAGAATTAAGAAAGAACAAATAAGAAGTTAGAGATTTCATGACTACATGAAAATTCATTAAATCCCTTATAGAAGTTGATTATACTATTCTGCTTTACCAACTGCCATAATTACTGAAAAACTCTAAATAAATAAGATTCGTTATTTACAGCCAAAGCTACGTTGTCCCATTGTCGAAACTCAAGGTCTCTAGACTTGTAGCACATGCGCACACTGAGAAAGGTTGGAGGAATCATGGACACGCCTGTGTTCCCAGATTTTAAAAGTCACATTATCGTACCAGACTAGGAAAGTTATTCTGAATTTACATAAATTATCGCACTCTTTCAATGAAGCTCGTAAATTTGGTATAATGATACCAAGAAAACCCTGTAATACTGCCAGAATCCCATTTTTAATACTAAAAAGGTATTAATTATCCTTATGGCAATATCCTTATAACCATTGTTAAAATTAAATTATAATATAGGATTCATATCATCATCTTAGAGGTCTGCGGGTAGTGATTTTTCAAGCCGGGTCGGGTTCAGGTCGGGTAGTAGATTACCATCAATTTTCAGGTTGGGTCGGGTTCGGATATTATAAGTGGAATAAAAATTCGGGTCGGGTCGGGTCGGGTCGGGTCGGGTCGGGAGGGAGGGAGGGAGGGAGGGAGGGAGGGAGGGAGGGAAGGAGGGAGGGAGGGAGGGAGGGAGGGAGGGAGGGAGGGAGAGAGAGAGAGAGAGAGAGAGAGAGAGAGAGAGAGAGAGAGCTAGAAAAAACATCTTTCTCACTCTCCTTATCAGTGGGAAGGGGGAAGTGGGGGGGGTTTTTTTACTCATCAATTAGCCTGTCCGCCAGTCCGGTGTTATCTGCGTGCGTGCGTGCGTTCGTCTTTTCCCTATTACAAAATGCGAAAATCCAAACAATTTGTCCTACAACCACATATGATGGCTCATACTTTTTGTCTAATTTTTAAAAATATATTGTGACAAAAAAGAAACTTTTATCTCTTGCCGTTCAAGAGAAAATCCATGATCAAACATAAGAGTGATGTATACTTTGTGGTTCTCCAAGGTCAACTAAATATAGCAGAAACTTTCCGAATTCCATCTAATTGGAGATATTATTTCCTTTCACCTGTCAATGTCCTTTCCTTATCAGTTCAGGGATAATTTTTTGTGTATTTTTTTTGTGGGAAGGACACGATCTGCCGGTTTGACGTGTCCAAAAATAGATCGCAACAATTATCTTCTCGATAATTGTAACGCCTAAAGAAGCAGAACATCGAGTTGGCTTTCAGGACCTCTACTTAACAGCACGACCAGAACTGGCATAAATAAATTGAAATGTACGGAATGTCCGAGTGTTTATGAAGGCCAACCTGGATGCGGTTTTTAGCACAAAAAGCACCGGCATCATTCACAAGTAGGATTAACAAAAATTTATTTATTTGAAACAAATCTGAACATGTCAAAGTATATTTTGAGCTGACCAGATGGTTACACTGTAAGTAATTTAGTCTCACAACTCAGAGACTGTACAGCTCAGGCTTTAAAAAAACATTAGTAAAACGAGTAACACTAATATACAAGGTGTGTCCAAATTCTCTGAAGACCATGTGGGTTTTGGGTTTATTCCTTGGTACAAGACAAACATATTTTGTTACATAATCATGGGTCTCTGGTGCCTTGTTTCCCAACTGACTGTATGTATATATTTATCACTTATTAATTCATTACTTTTAAATTACTTTTTAACAACTTCAAATTTTTGTTTGGAGTAAAAAAGTTTCTACTTTGTACCAAATCAAAATGTCCCGCCATGATAAAAACTAGAAATTTTATCATCCTTTTAAAATAGGTCTTAATAGTCTCTACTGCATCATTAAGTTATGTAATAACTAAAGTTACCAGTTTGTTTGTACATATACGTATATCAGTGAAGTAGAATAATTTTATTTTACATTTTTTATACTTATTAATGATTTTTTAAATATTTATCTATATGCACAGTATGTAGGTATGTATGTATGTATGTATGAATGAGTGTCATAATTTCAGACAATTAAATGTTACTCAAGTGAATATAGTTACCAAAGTACTGTAATGTATGCAATGCTGCAAGCAACACAAGTGATCAATCTGTATTATTGTATAAGATCTTGTACTTTTCTGAAATAAAAATATTTATTTATTTATTTACTAATGTATTGGGTTTGAAGTAGATACCTATAGTTGTTTAAAAGTAAACCAATTAATATGTGAAAACTACATGTATACGTACTGTATTATACATACAGACAGTCAGAAAAAAGAGGCACTGGAAACCCATGATTATGTAATAAAATTTGTTTGATTTGATGCAAGGATTAAATCCACAAAAGGTCTCTGACACATTGTACATATATGATTAAGAAATGTTGTTGACATAGTAACCTAGACCCTACTGACACACAAATAATATTATACATATAAAATCAAATTAAATGAAATACAATGTAGTCCTATGTAAATTTAGACGAAAATTGGATCAATTGCTTTTATGACATTTACTTCAATAGCAAATTAAATCATGTATCATAAGCTTTTTTTGTCCAAACCAATGTAAATAATATACCAGTAATTACCATAACATGGAATATGAAGTGTTTACAGAATAAAATATTACTCAGCTAATTCCAATTGGATTAGAATGATTTCAAAGTCTTTGATGAGAAGAATCTAGGGCCTTTTGTGTTGTTGCAAACGAGTTTATCCTGTAATATTATATTGTCTGCTAGTTTCAGTGCTGTGAAATGAAGATTACCTAATTTTTCAATTCGTTCTGCCATTGTCCTATACCATATTGAAATAGGGAAAATGTTAGGTTGAATGTTCGAATAACATCAAGCCCCCTTTGTAAATATTGTGGGGTTAGGTAACCTAAACATGTTTATATTTTCTGAAAGGACATCAGCTTGTAAGTTAACTAGCTACCTCAGGTTTTTTTTGACATCTTATGAGGTCAATAAGAACTATTGACTCACTATAAAATATGTATACAGTAAAACCTCGATATAGCGGATCTGAAAAAAAATGGCGGTCTTAATAAAACTTATGATATATCGAGGAATATTTAATATCGAGATATACTTGTGTTATGGCCAGCTTCAATGGGTTTACAAAAAGTGAGTTATGTCGGCTTCTATGGGTTTACAAAAAGTGAGTTATATCAAGGGATTTGCTGTATCGAGGTTCTTCATATTAAGGTTATACTGTACTCATTTTTTCTTGCCTATGAAGTAATTATTACTACAGTTTAGTTATGTTAGGCTACTATGAAAATATTACTTGTGATTTACTGAGTAAAATTATACATAAAAATCCTATTTATTATGTAATGCTATTAATATTTTATCTGGTGTTTTTGATTAAGACCTCTAAAACAGTAAAAACAATGTGACATTTAGGACTATTTGAAGTGACAGAGAGAGAAGGTTGCTCACTACTGAGGGCGTGTGTTTCTTGACGGCCGTTCGCACTTGGTCCACCAGAGGATTGGTCCCGCTAACGCTCACCACTGGAAGCTCACCATTCTGCCACACATCAAACATACAGCGTGTTTCTCACTATGTCCCCTTTTTGGACATTTTGAGTTAATAATAAATGGTTTTACAGACCTTTCGTCTCCAGTTCTAACGGTTGAGATGTTGTATACTACAACCAGGTTTCGGCACTATTGTGCCATTATCAAATAGTCGTCAATTTCTTCATCTAGCTAAAAATTGCAGTCAACCTGTCGAGTCGACATCGTCAAAAGTTCAATAAATAACATACACGGACACACGGACACGAACAAGAGACACATAACGAAAAACAAAAAGTAGACGGGCGCGATCAGCCACAATGTCCCTTACTAATTATTTCACAGAACTGTCGCGGCTGCCGGCACGGGGACACTGGAGCGGAGGAAGGTGGTGACGATTTGGACTTTGAGTCCTTGGCCTTGGACTCGTCCAGCAGTCCAAATCGTCACCACCTTCCTCCGCTCCAGTGTCCCCGTGCCGGCAGCCGCGACAGTTCTGTGAAATAATTAGTAAGGGACATTGTGGCTGATCGCGCCCGTCTACTTTTTGTTTTTCGTTATGTGTCTCTTGTTCGTGTCCGTGTGTCCATGTATGTTATTTATTGAACTTTTGACGATGTCGACTCGACAGGTTGACTGCAATTTTTAGCTAGATGAAGAAATTGACGACTACTTGATAATGGCACAATAGAGCCGAAACCTGGTTGTAGTATAGAACATCTCAACCGTTAGAACTGGAGACGAAAGGTCTGTAAAACCATTTATTATTGAGTCATACCAGTTCAGGGGCAGACAAAAATGAATAAATTTTGAGTTATTGTCAATTATGCAGAACAGATTGAATTCCAATAAAAGCACAAACTAGTTCCCATACAGGGCTTGAAATGCAGCACTAGCTAATGAATCATCTGTTGGGTAAAAGCTACAGTGATAGAGTTGCACTCTATCAACTCTGGAGTTACACTGGTTGTAAAGGCTGTTTCCTTAAAGTCTCTTCAAATAAATTTTTGATAGAATACGTGATGAATCCTTGTTTTTTGATTGAAATTTTGTGACAGCTAAACTACTTAGGCTTTATTGATATTGTATTCAAAAATTGGAGGATGTTGAAAACTTTTTTTGTCTATATGTATATGGGACATCTCGTCCCAAGGGCCAGTTGATTTGGGGCTGCTACTATAGGGGACATCTTGCCCCAAGGGATAGTTGGGGATGTTGCTCAGGGGGACATCTCGCCCCAAGGGCCAGTTGGGATCCAACTGGGTGGAGGGGAGCACAAGTGTGTATACATTTCATACAAGTTTTCAACAGCTTTCTGAGATATTTTTCTTTTACTGTAGTCTTGATCAAGACCAGAATAAAAGATAATAATTTAAAAGTACTGAAATGTATTTTACATCTGGAATATTGTTTAACAAACCATATCCTGACTAGTACATTTTGCTATACACAAAACCTCGTTTACAATAGCAATCGTTTGATTTCATAAATTTTGATGTCATGCTGCTAGAGGTTTACACACAGGCTTAGTCTAGACTGTACACTAACGTATATAACTAGAACTGTTGGAGATGTTTACACTAAATGCTGTTATGTCACTGTTGCTTTCTGAAGTGGTGCATCACTGCAGATGGTGCATCAATAGCTAGTAGAGGTCTGCGGGTACCCGAAAATTCGGGTAGCTTCGGGTAATTACGTGAACCCGAGTGGTCAGGCGGGTTCGACACGTCTCGGGTTTTATTCGGGCGGGTTTTTATTACACGTTGGGTCGGGCGGGTACCTACTACCCGAAAGAAATCGGACCCGACATACTACCCGAAAGAAACCCAAAACTTTAAAAATGTTCAGCAATAATTAATTCGCACAAAGCTTTTGACTTACAGCGTCCACACAATATTATAATGTGACGAACAAAGATGGTTGCGATCGCGATGTCAAACTTAGAAGCAATCTTCACTACACGTCTCAACTCAGACAACCAGCCGTCTCCTTGCCGGCTCAAAATTATCGTACGCTTACTGCTTAATATCGTATCCTCGTTTAGCAACCTAAAGGACCAGGGAACCGACGCAATGAAATAGTCGTAGGTACCA
Source organism: Flexamia atlantica (assembly GCA_035578135.1). Lineage (NCBI taxonomy): Eukaryota > Metazoa > Arthropoda > Insecta > Hemiptera > Cicadellidae > Flexamia > Flexamia atlantica. The sequence goes on from JAQJVK010000010.1 coordinate 8,160,342, forward strand.
ACACTAAATAGCTTTGAATAAGCTGTAATTTCTAGCAGAGCTTATGTTATGAGAGGTCTTATCGAGAAGATAATTAATTGTTGCGATCTATTTTTGGACACGTTAAACCGGAAGAGCGTGTCCTTCCCACGAAAAACATACACAAAAAATTATCCCTGAAGTGAAAAGTAAAGGACGTTGACAGGTGAAATGAAGTAATATCTCCAATTAGATGGAATTCGGAAAGTTTCTGCTATATTTAGTTGACCTTGGAGAACCACAAAGTATACATCAGTCCTTTGTTTGATCATGGATTTTCTCTTGAACGGCAAGAGATAAAAGTTTCTTTTTTGCCACAGTATATTTAAAAAAATTAGGCAAAAAGTATGAGCCATCATATGTGGTTGTAGGTCAAATGGTTTGGATTTTCGCATTTCGTAGTAGGAAAAAGACGAACGCACGCACGCATGCAGATAACACCGGACTGGCGGTCAGGCTAATTGATGAGTAAACAAACCCCCCCCCCCCACTTCCCCCTTCCCACTGATAGGGAGACTGAGAAAGCTGTTTTTTGTAGCTCTCTTTCTCTCCCCCCCTTCTCTTTCCTCCCTTCCTCTACTCTATTTCTTAAACCAACTATTATTTTCTTCATAGAGGTTTTATAATAAAACTAATTTTATGATGAAAATAAATTATTGTTGATTATTGTTGTTATAAAATATAAATACTATTTCATTGATAAATTATTAAATAATAAGTTTAGTCATGAATATGAATATCTATTGACTGTATTGGTTATTGTATATTGTATATGGCACCATTTGGTGCATTACAATGTTTTACCAAATTTTCATTGTAATATAATGTTCATTATAATAATGTTATAATATATATTATATATTATAACATTATTAAAATTTTAGCTTGAAAAATTCATTTGTATAATAAATACATTGATTTGTAAAGAATGTCTTCATGTACTTTTTAAATTGGTCTTTTAATTAATATAAATCTTTAATTTTAATTTTTTTCTTTTAATTAATAAAAATCTTTTAATTTTTTTATATTTGATGGTAACTTATTGTAAAGTTTCATATTTGAGTATGTAATTGTTCTTTGTGTTTTAGAATATCTTGTTCGTTGTCTAGCTTCAATTCATCAATATTTCTTGTCCCATGTAGTGTTATTTTCTTCATGCAAACTGTAATTTTATCTTGTATGTATATATGTAAGTAATGTGAATGTTATGTTAGATTTTTAATTCGCAACTGCTTGGTAGTCCCATCAAAATTTAATGAAATTAATGTTTTGCTGACAAATGATACCCGAACCCGACCCGAATTTTAACTAAAATACCCGAACCCGACCCGACCCGAATTTTTATTCCACTTATAATATCCGAACCCGACCCGACCTGAAAATTGATGGTAATCTACTACCCGATCCAAACCCGACCCGGCTTGAAAAATCACTACCCGCAGACCTCTAATAGCTAGTCATTAATACATGTAAAAATAAATATCAGTGGCATCACTGCACCTCTCCACTAATAGTGGCATGTCATTTGTAGTTTACACAGAACATTTTTCTTGCCTCTTACAAGCCAGTAAGAGTGATGCCACTGATACATGCTAGTGTAAACCTATCTTAAGTTTCTTCATCATAGATTCACAAAAACCAGGAGAGGAGGCAGTATTTCAAACATTCAATACCAGATTTCTTTTTATAAAAAAAAGTACTTACTTGTTCAGGTTGTGAATGATTAGTCTGTGACGCTATTGCTCTTGCACATTTCGCAAGTTCCCTTAGTTTTTTCGGGTAAGGAGTCGGAGCTCTCATGAGGACACTTTGCCTTTCTAGTATTGGATTTATAGAAAACCTTATTTTAGGTCTCTCATTGCTCTTCTGCTTATGGTTTGTTGTTTGATCCTCAGCACTGTAAGTGAAAGTATCTGGAAAATATTGATTAGTTTTATAGAAAGTATAAAATATCACCAATAATAGGATTAATGAAGGATATGTCAGTTAGTGAAAAATATATAAATTAAAGGTAAGTTACTATCTTCAAGATCTATTAATCCAAAAATATTGCAAAGTAAAGTAAGGGTGAGTATTTTATGTACTAACTTGTGAACATATTTAGATACTAGCAGATATACCCGCAGCTTCGCCTGCTGAAAGGATAACTAATTTTAGTTAAATCATATTATCCCAAGATTTCCATGTGCAAATTTGAGGAATAAGTAACAAATAGACTGATTTATTTGGGCCATGGGCATGCAATACACCTTTAAGGTGTAGATCCCCCTAGATGGAAATGAGAAGGTGTAAAGTTTCCTTTAAAAATTTTTTCCTTATGATTAGCAAATGGTATTAATTAGCTTCCTCCCATTTCCCAATACAGAGAATGAGGATAAACCAGAATTTAAAAGCAAAAAGACGCTAAGGTTGGATTTTCGACTTAATGTCAATCTGAATTTAACACATTTTGAAAATAAACCGAAAACTGGAAGAAAAAGTAGACAGTAAACTTGGCCAAAAACCTGTTTCCCCAAAACGTTTCTTATTTAAAATTTGTCTACATTTTATTCTTTTATCAGATTGGATCTCGTACATTTTCTATTCCCTGAAAATATTCTACAGTACTCCAATCCGTAGTTTTAAAAACTGAAATGGCCGCCATATTATTATTTTTTCAAATACTCTATTTTAGCCGTCTGAGAAAAAATATTTTTAAATCCTTTCTTTTTTTGTATCTAAAGCCTATTAAAAATAATTTTGCCAAGTTTCATGGCCCAAATTGTTGTAGTTCTCGAGAAAGTAAGATTTGAAAGCTAAAAATGGCCGCCATTTTGAGTTTTAAAATATATCATATTTAGGGCTTTTGAGAGAAAATATTGCAAAATCCTTTCTTAGTAAGCATCAAGAGCCAGTAAAGAATATTTGTGCCAAGTTTCATGGCTTATAGTTTTTGGGAAACTGTGATCAGTCAATCAGTCAGTCAGTCAGTCAGTCAGTCAGTCAATGGGTTCTGGCTTTTATATATATAGACTTAGATACCATGATAATTTTTATAACATTTGAAAACTATACAAATAACTCAATAATTATTGGTGCAAGATCCAAAAACAAATAAAGATCTACACTAACCCTTTTACTGCTATCGAGCCACTTACAGTGACAATAACTTTCCTTCGAAAATTGTGACTGAACCCGGGTATTTAATTTATTACACAAAAGTTATCATGAATTAACTGGATGGTTATAGCGACGGCTCCTTCCTAGGGTGTTAAGCTCTGTCGTTGTAACATGTTTAAAATTTTGATTCTTTATTTAAGTCACAACTCAAGCAACTTGTCTGCTAGTTTCAGAAGTTTTGAAATATATGATTTTGAATGTGGGTTTTCTGTCTTGTTTTATGTTAAAACATATTTTTTAAGCTTTTAAAACATATTTTTTAAGCCTCAGGATAAGTCCCTTTGAGTTGGATAGTCAATAATGGGCACAAGTCCACTGGTGTAAAAATATTGGGATCCTGTGAACCCTTCTTGCCAATCGCGATTCCAAATGGCATGTCGATTAGACTAGTACTACTGAATGACAATTAGTGAGTGACAACTAACTAAACTCCCAACTTTTATTGTCATTTTGCTAATATGCTTATACACTGAGGTGACTTTCTTTTAAGCCATCCAAATCACTCGCCGTGCACGCTACATTTTGTTCCAGTTTGGTTTTAATAAAGTTAAATAAGTAGGCCTACATGTGTTTTGTTTGTTCGTTTCATATTTAAAATGTCATAAATGTTTTTATGTTCGTTTAAAAAGTATGATGATTCACCAAATGAATAAGGAACTTAAGTTTTTGTGATGATCACAAAACCATAAGTGATACCACCGTAAGTGGTGAACCATAAGTGGTGTTGTTTTTTGGCATAATTTATGCTGAAACGCGTAATCTAATCACAGATTACACAGAATCACCGGGCTGACACGCTGGATTTAACCTTTTATATTCACCCAAATCAGCAGGAAGTGGACAATATTGTCAATTTCCAGGGGAAATATTTAAAAGCTAAATATCATCAAAATGTCTGATTTTTCATTTGAACTACAACATCTTATATGTCTAGAACCACAAGAGAAACGTTGACCAGCAGAATATGTACACTGTTGCGGTCATGTGTGTCACTTACCTAGGAGGTACTCGGACTGAGGCAGCAGGTAGCAGGTCAGCACCATGGAATGAGACTCTGGGTCATACTCCTTGACCAGGGGAGTCAGGGGCTTGCTCTGGTTGTACACCAGCCACAGAGCCTGAAAATCAAAAATCGTTAACCTTTATTAATTTTTTAAATGGGTGCTGTGTGATGATAAAAACGCTGAAAAGATATAAACAGATTTTTTCAATGATGTGAAAATGGTGATTTCTGCTGACCTGAGCTGAACTTGGGCTGAACCGAGTCCAGCTTTTTCAAAAGTTTTCGAGCGCAGGCTTTTTTAACACTCACCAAACAACTCAATTATTAGTCTTACGCCTTATTTCGCGGTTCTCTGAGGACAACTAAATATAGCTGAAACTCTCCAATTTTCGCCTAATTGGAGATAATATTTCTTGTTTTATCACTTCTAGGAGTATTGTTAGTGTTGTTTTTTTTGTGGGAAGGAAATACTCTTCCGATTTGATGTGTTCAAAAAATAGATCACAATAATTATCATCCTCATAAGAACACTCATATTAAAAGCTCAGGTCGAACTTCAAGTTATTTCAAAACGTCTCGAGCCAAACTGAATATTGGGCTAGAGTAAGAAAGCTCAATAGTTTGAATACTCCCACACCCCTAATTTTTTCTTATAGACGTGACTCGGATACATGCCAGACACATTTTACAAAAGTGACACAGAAAGTGCAAAGGGACCATCGTGGATACCGGGACCACAATTTTTGGATGATGACAATGATATATATGTGGTAGTTCATTCATCCATTGAAAGATGTCAGGAGGGAATAGTATCGTGAGGCCACTGACTACTCTGTCAGTACGAGCTTGCTTACTTAAAAAATGTGACCTGAAATTTGCAGCCATATTTAGCACTCAAACGACAATTGCTCTATTTTTGTATGCATGACAAAGATTACTTAATCAATCACCGTTCAAATATTTATCAGATTTTTATTGCAATAGTAACCGAATAAACCTGTACAGGAAAAATAGAAGAATCAAAACCTAAAAATTGTTATTTTAGAACCAAATTTAACTATAATTCTCAAACTGAAAAATTTACCTAGACAACAAGTAGTCCATTTTTCTTTTCTGTATTAGAAAGAGTATCATTTAAAAGCTTGACTTTATACAGTTTTGTTTGTAACACGTGGAAAACCATATTTTGAAACTGCAAATATAGCATAGTGAAATTCCAAATATCATATAAATCATTAAAATGGGTAGGTATAAAAAATAAAAGTAAAATCATCACCAGCCAAGTTTATTCTACCAACGTAAAATAGGGCTGGCTTCAGTTGTCTAGTCCATTGCCATCAAAAATGCCGTATGCAGTACTTTCCGCAATATTCTATTTGTAAAACACATCGGAATCATTCTCACTTCAAAGCGATTTTCACAATTTGGAATTAGCGATAGTCAACTTTACTTCGGTATCACAAGGGACAACCAAAAACAAGGTTTTATGGACTGTGATAAAAACTCGATAAACTAACATTTTCAATCATACATGTGTGAAACATGTATGTCCGTGCCATTTCTATGAGGAAAAATTGCATTTTATGTTTATGAAACTAAAGCACTAGCTGTCTTAATCAATGCCATTCTAAATTTTCTCTGGTTTATACAAGGGTCGTCTAGAAAGTAAAGAACGTTTTGTCACTACATTTAGCCCTGTTTTCCCATGTCCACGACTGATAGTTTGGCCTAAACCTCCAATCCCAAACTCTATTTAAGCCTAGTCTCGTTCCTGACTGATCACACATTTCATTCTTACAGTGCTTCAAAATGGTGGAGTTCTAAAATCCCGCCAATACGATTTGACTCGACTATGTGGTTTCTTTTAGTCACTTGAAATTTACAAACACTTTCCTGCCTGAAAATCCCCTTAGCTTTGAAAAAGAAGGTAATCACAAGGGGCCAGATAAGGATTACACAGGATTTGTTTACAAATGTTCGATCATAGGCAGCAAAGTTCTGTGAAGCTACTGCTGCTACAAGGGAACAGGTGTCGGGTCGTCATGGATCAGGAACCTCTTGTCTGCGATGGTATATTCCATGTCACTTGTTTTGCACAGCATGTCAAATTACCATAGGGTATCAGAATAGACTCGGAATAATGTTTTTCTCCTCGGAGTCAACATTTTAGGATGCAAAACTAATGCGATAGATTAATTTGCATTCAGAGGGATTCACAATAGGCACTGCCATTTTGAAACACGTCAGAATGAAATGTGTGATCAGTCGGCAACGCGACGGCTCAAATTGAGACAGAGTGGAAGTTTAGGCCGCACACTCAGTCGCAGAGACGGGGCAACACGGTGTGCGACCTTATGGGGCCTTATGCAGGCCCTTATGGGGCAGTAGTAGTGGGGTATTCAATGTCTTGAAGCTTCAGAAAAAAGCAATTCGTATTTTAGCAGGCATAAATACCCCCGTTGCAGCAGACCTGCATACTCAGCGAATTTCAAATGCAAAACAACATATTTCAATCAAACATAGCAAGATTTGACATGTTTTGGTAAGCTCCATAAGAATAACATGGGGAATGAGTATGCAGGTTTGCTGCTACAGGTATATTAAAACTGGTTGGTTTTAATTCAATATTTAGTAGATCTGAACTAGAAGAAGCTATTTACCAAGTTTTAACAAGATATGTTGAGAAATAAGCGAGATATAGAATTTTACTTATTTCCCATAAGGTTAACATTGGGACAACGTACTGTGTTTACCACTTTCAATATCTCGGTAACCAATGGACATAGAGCAGTGATTTAAATGACTAAATTGTTTGTTTTTTTGAGCTGATTTCATTGGTGCCCACAAAAATTCGATAAATTTTATTTTTCTATATAAAAAACTCAAAAAACCTATTTTTGGGGGGGTTTATTCCCCTTTACCCCCCTTCCGGTGGTCCGCTCGGGCTGGTTCACGAACTCGTCCAATTGATTACCACTTTACATGTCTGTACCAAATTTCATAAACATCGGACCATTTTTGCGGCCGCTATCGTGCTAACAGACACATAGATATATATATATATATATATATATATATATATATATATATAAATTCGAACGAATGGTGTTTTTTGCTTCTGGGGACCCCAAAATGAAAAGTTAACATGGTCTCGGACTTAGGTCTTACCGTGAGTACTACCGTAATAGCTTATTCCTTTAAGGAAATTCGCTAAAAATAGAGTTAGTTGTAAGACTTTTTTCCGTGAATGCAGCATTCTTACTTAACTTAATCTGAATATTTTACAGAATATTATCTTTGTAAAATCAAAAATTGAACAGTTTTCAACTCGCTTGTCGACTCACAATCATGAAACCAGTCGAGGAATGATTTAGAGTTACCATCATTAAGACTCAGTTCAACACAACGTAGCCTAGTAATAAATATTTACAACTTAAATTTTTTAATGTACTTCCTGAATCAGTTCGCAACTTACCTGTCAAGTCCTTCAAACATGTATTAACTACAGGGCTTGTAACAGTTCTTGAGGTTGAAAAAATAAAAAAAACTAAAATAAGAAACAAAATAACCAAAAATTAACATTTGGAAACAAAAAATGTTGCTAAAAATTAGAAAACCGGCGTTATATTGAGGATAATACATTCTTAACCTTGGTAAAAAAGAAAATCTCGACAGACTAATCACAAATCTGACTAGATTTGACGGCGAGACTTGGTTTTCATGCAATGTAGGATGAAGAGATTTGTCTGCCGCGATGCTGCTACGACATCGTCTGACAGACAAATAGTGTGAACAGGGCTTGTACTAGTTCTTGAGGTTGAAAAAATAAAAAAAATAACCAAAATTAAAAAAAAATAACAAAAATATCCGAATTCCAACAAAAATAACAAAAAATAACTAAGCGCGAAAAAAAAACGAAAAAACAAAAAAAATAACCTGTTACAAGCCCTGTAACTAAGTTTTTAAACAAAAAGGTTATCAACTCAATAGAAGAATTTTTATCTCTTAAACCTGAAGATTTTTATAGGCTAGGTTTATAGATATTTTGTTGTACAATTTTGAAGCTCAATGACTGTGAATGTAGGCCTCATGTATTTTAAATCTAAAAGTAATCTATGTATTTATTTTTTTTATTTTTTAGCGAATTTCCTTAAAGGAATAAGCTATTACGGTAGTACTCATGGTAAGACATAAGTCCGAGACCATGTTTACTTTTCATTTTGGGGTCCCCAGAAGCAAAAAACACCATTCGTTTGAATTTATTTAAATATATATATATATATATATATATATATATGTGTCTGTTAACACGATAGCGGCTGTAAATATGGTCCGATCTTAATGAAATTTGGTACAGACATGTAAAGTGGTAATCACTCGGACGAGTTCAAAAACCAGCCCAATCGAACCACCGGAAGGGGGGGTAAGCTGGGATAAACCCCCCAAAAAATGGGTTTTTTGAGTTTTTCACATAGAAAAATAAAATTAATCAAATTTTTGTTAGCACCATTGAATTCAGCTAAAAAAAACAAACAATTTAGTATTTTGAATCACTGCTCTACGTCCATTGGTTACCGAGATATTGAAAGTGGTAAACACAGTACATTGTCTCAATGTTAACCTTATGGGAAATAAGCTGGGATAAACCCCCCAAAAAATGGGTTTTTTGAGTTTTTCACATAGAAAAATAAAATTAATCAAATTTTTGTTGGCACCATTGAATTCAGCTAAAAAAAACAAACAATTTAGTATTTTGAATCACTGCTCTACGTCCATTGGTTACCGAGATATTGAAAGTGGTAAACACAGTACATTGTCTCAATGTTAACCTTATGGGAAATAAGTAAAATTCTATATCTCGCTTATTTCTCAATGTATCTTGATAAAACTTGGTAAATGGCTTCTTCTAGTTCAGATCTACTAAATATTGAATTAAAACCAACCAGTTTAAACATACCTGTAGCAGCAAACCTGCATATTCATTCCCCATGTTATTCTTATGGAGCTTACCAAACATTGTCAAATCTCGCTATATTGGATTAAAATATGTTATTTAGCATTTGAAATTCGCTGAGTATGTAGGTCTGCTGCAACGGGGGTATTTATTTATGTCATAATGACCAGTTCTAGTCACAATTCATTGTCACCAAATATTTCATGTAACTTACAGACAATTTTTTTAATAATATGACTGTTGTCTCTATGAACAACTCTTATACAACCTATGTTACCAAGAAAGTTTTATTTGTCTCTCGTGTATGTTGCAATTCGTGTTGTAGAATTTAGTTGACATGTGCACATTATTTTACAATGTATTGTAAGTTATTTTACCTGGCCTATTGTATGTTATGTACTCAATGGCAATAAAGAATTTTGAATTTGAATTTGAACACGGAGTACTCGGCGGACCTTGAGGCTTCGTAGGTTGAGCACGGACATGGGCAGGTGCCGCAGCTTGTTGTTGGTCAGACTCAACACGGCCAGGCGAGCCAGACTCCCGATCTCCGCCGGCACACTCCTCAGCAGATTGCTCTGGACTGTCAGGATCCTCAGGCTGACGCAGCTCCCTATTTCTGAAAGCAGTAATTATTTGAAATCTTGCCCCTTGTTTTAAAATTTTCTAAATCCTACTGTTTAGCTTGAAATGGGTATATAATTGTTAAAAACAAACAGTAGTAATAGTTGTAATTAATTAGGTTAGGTTAGGTAAAAACCACATTAACAATACGGGGAAAGCCGGACGAAAATAGTGCGATATTAGAGTAAAATGGCGATAAAATATATTCTAAACGATTCTTTGAAGTAAGAATAAACGAGTGAGACCAGTGAGTTGGTTAAGGAAAGAGATGGGCGATAAGCAGCCGAGTGAGGACGCCGTGCCACGCCGGCCACTGGCCGCTCTGCCTGTAGCGTCGTGTTCTCCGCCAGTGCCTCAGTGATTCATGTGTGTCTGCTGATCACTGCCTGTGTGCGCTCGAGAAATAAATAAGCCTTCAGTGTCACCACCGATATGCACTATGCAGTGATCCTTTTGTTGTTACTGTGATAAACTAACCCAACCTAACCAAACCTAACCTGACATTACCTAATTAATATTTATCCATAAAAAATGTTTCCCTAAAATTATATACCCATTTCATGTCAAAATGTATGATGAAGAAAGTGTTGGATGTGACACAGGGGGAAATCAACCCAATTGCAGTCCCAGATTTCCTCCTTATCGAATTGAAATAAGGTATGTCTCCTTCAAACTTCCACTTTAATTTGCTATAGAATAATATTATTAAAAAATTATAAAATATATGTTCATTTCATGTTATTTGCATGATATGGAATATTTTTAGAATGTGGGTGGAGATATCAAAAAATTACCTTGAAGGCAAATAATGTTAAAGGGTGTTTTGTTTGGTCAAAAATGCAACAGCAGGAAATTGTTTATGAATTTTTTAAAGTTAACTATGAGAGCTACATCCAAAGTGCCAAAAATGCCAATGTTGGTACAGCTCAACAGAGAATACCGCTTGATCTACAGGGCCTATCTTTTAGGAATTTTTAGGATTCATCACTATTTAGAACCAAAAAAAAATAAAAGTTTTATTAAAATTTAATTTTTACTTCATTTTTTTAATATTACTTTCTGCTCCATTTGAAATGGTTCAACATACCGTATTTTTAAACTTCATCTATTCGCTCCATGAGACTATGTTTATTTCGAGATCTGTCAATACTATACAATGTCCTAAAAAATTACAACTTCTTTTTAACTTTTCCCTATGGAGTTGTACCAAGAAATTAAACTTAGCACCTGCATTATTTGTTTAGGAGGCAACCTGCATTACAAAAATAAATGCTGCCGACACATGTTCCTGACGCCCCCCTTAATCTAATGCACTGACAAAAAAGAAATGAAGTTTTTTATTATTCTTGGCCAAACACCCTTAACTCTCCGAGTGGCCCATCAAAACATTCCGAGGGCTAGGCCATAATGTTTTCCAGACCGCAAAACACAAAACTTTTAAAACCAAAACTAGACAAATTTGTTACAGTGCAAACAGTAACTCGCTTACGCAGACAAAAAAATGAAAGCTTTTATCTGACTAAATTCAAAATAATTTTATTTCCAATAAAATACAACTTGTTACAAAAATGTGAAATTAACTAAAAATAAAATGTTTTAGTAACAGGTTTACATTTTTTTACACTTTCCTTGGGAAATGTGATTTCATATTTAATGACTAGTTAATTTACATAGGTACTCTTAATAATTTAATTTAATTATTGTAAACAAATGTAGACTTCAATAATCTCAATGATATAATATATTGGCCTGATTTTTTGGATTTATTAAAAAAATTTTAGGATTTCATTTCTATTTGGCAGCTCTTCACTTGGCCTTATACAGAGGTTCGACGAAATAAACATTCTAGTAATAACCAAAAACTAGTGGATTTTGCATCAAATCATTGGGAGTGAAATGATTGCTAAAACAATAATATGACTATTAAATATCATTAATTTTAATTAATGATATTTCATTCAAATTAAACTCTGTAAAGTGTGTCTTACAAAATATCTTTAAAAGTAAAACATTTTGTATAATCTCAACAGGAGTTAGCCTCGATTACCCATATCAAAATCAATGTTCTGCTGCCCATACAGTAAATGACTAGAGAAAGACACCACTGGAAAGCTTAGGACAAGCGAGTTACTAGGATACTATATTCAATGCAGTTTCAATGTAATTAGAGTGAACGTGACAAGATTCCCTTAACGCTTGTGCACTAACATAGGTGTTTTGATTGCGATGTTATTGTTAAATGTGTCAAAGGAACATCTCGACACCATGGAACCATCTCCATCTCGGTCTTGGAATGTTAAATCCAGAATTCAGAAATCCGTCAAATAATAGTTTTTCCTGATTCCACCCTATTTATTCAATGCCAAATGAAATAAGATAAATTAAATTCTTCAAACTTGTGACAACTTTTAATAGAGCACGAAAACACAATGTTTTCAATTTAGTATCTTGTGATTTATATAGTTCGATAACGTCATAAAGATTAGTTGTTCATACATTGGATAGTAAATAATTTTCAAATTACCTTACTTATCAAAAGTGGTAATTTTGTACTTAAGGTAGCTTATTACCATGGTGCCAAAACGTCATTGTCATGGCAAGAAAATTACATATGACACGACTGATAACTAAAATAAGTGCAAAAAGGCATAAAACTCACTTGATCAATCCTCCTGCAGCATGGAAATTGTAAGATTAATTAGTAACTTGTGATTTTCTTACAACAAAATGCCCCTTATAATTAAACAAAAGACATTCATAATTGTAGCGAATCTTCTGATTACAGAATCAAGATTTAAATTACTTCAAAGGTAGAATAGTCAAGGTTTTTAATATTTCTCTAGATCAGATAGTCATTTCTACGTAAAATTGAACTCGAGCTTATAAACATCATCTTTGAAAGAATAATTGAAGAAAATTTCGCTGTTCCTGTTGTAAAACTTACCTGGGGGCAGAAACTGTAAGCGGTTGTTGTCCAACTCGAGGCAGATGAGTTTACGCAGCAGACCGATGGATGAGGGCAGGACTTTGAGGCGGTTCGAGGACAAGTAGAGCTCCTCGAGGCTACTCAACTCTCCGATGGTGTGAGGCAGTGACGCGAGGTCGTTGATGTCCAGTTTCAGAGTCACTAGGTTAGATATCCTTCCTATGGTCAGTGGTAAACTCTGTAAAACCATCAATTATTTTAGTCACTTATGGTCAAATTGTTGTACAAACAACATTTAGACGAACAAACAAAATTATTAAAACAGAACAATTACAAAACTGGACATTACTTTAAGAAACAGCACTTGTGCTGTCGGCAGATGATCAGCCATGTCTCATCGGTCGGTAAATACGTATGATGATGGGCCGGGTTCACACTTACAACGTTTCCAGAATCCAGTGGCGGCCACAGTTCTAGGAAAAATCACTGGCTAGTCGCCGCCCGCTCCATTACCATTGAAAGCAATGGGAATCGCCTCCAACTGTTCACACTACACAGCGAGTCGCAGGCCACCGAATTTGTGGCGGCGACTGAGCGCTTACAGTGGCCGAAATTCTAGCTCAGAGAACCACTCGCCAGCGACTGGGGAGGTCAGTGACGTGTGCTTCCTAAATAAGTGCAGTGTTTTGGTACGTTAAGATGACGGATTTTGCCACAGAATAGAAATTGAAGCTCGGCCAGCCATCTGAGATTTGGGATCCTGTTTAAACAGATGTTATGATTGTCCGGTTAAAAAAATGTGACTTCCGCCGAGAGAAGTCCAGTTAAACAGATGTCCGGTTAAAAGGTGTGCGGATAAGAGGGAGTCTACTAGGGATGTGTCGGTACCTTAAGGGGATCCGCCACTATCTCCGGCTGATTTTTTAAATTTTTTGACATTTTTCAAAAGTGATGTTCTTAGATTCAGCATTTAATAGTGAACATGTGTGTGCAATTTTATGCCAATCGGGATATTTTTTCATAATAAAATTTATATAAATGTAAAACAATGCGAGAATCGCCCAGGCGAATTCTAGTGTGAAAGAAAATACTTATAAAACTTTGAGAGCCGTTTTCTCGGAATTGTGTTTTTCCATGTTTTGTCCAACAAAAGTTTGAATAACTATGTAAGTTCTAGGCCTATTGTAATAAAATTTTTACCACATCATCTTAATACTATTTGAAAGATTCTGGTGTATAGGAATCACAATACAAGCAGATTTAATATAAAATTTAATAATATTTATTAAAAAACCGGTTTTTTCCCCGTTGTAAAAATGTGATATTGAAAATATGCTCACCACATTATTGGTTTTTGAGTTACCATGGTTTCTATACACCAGTATTTTCCTTATTATGTGAAGAATAAAATGGTAGCTTGGTTTTTGCAATTAGTTGAGTAATAAAAAAGTTATTCAAAGAAATAAAATATGCGAAAAATTGGTAAAAAACTTAAAAAAGGACTGAAACCATGAAATTTTTTTAAAATATATCCTATATTTCACATCAAATCTTCTAATTAGCCAAGTACTCATAAGAAAAAAATACTAAAGTAATAAAAAAGTCAAAAATAAAAAAAAAAGTTGGAGATAGTGGCGGATCCCCTTAAGTCGGTTCTCGGTACCACCGGTTCTTGGGAAAAGAACCGGTACCGAGAACCGATGTCAAAATGTCGGTACCGGTACTTCTAGACCGGGAGCTGGGAGGTCGAAAATTACGTCATAAGGTGCACAGTTAAAAGCTATGCCGTTTTGAAGAGGCATCCTAGGGGGTTTCAAAAATGGGTTTGTTAGCCCTCAATCTGGGGGCTTTCTCCAAGGTGGACAAACTCAAAAATTCGAAAAAAGGTCAAAATTTACGTCATAAGGTGCACGGATTTGACACATACCATGTCGTGGGAAAAGTTGAGGGGATCACAAAAACACCTAGGTGGACAAAAATTTTGGGGGCTTTGACCCAGGTGGACAAACTTGAAAATCCAAAAAAATGCCAAATTTTACGTCATAAGGTGCACAAATATAATATGCGGCATTTCATTCCTCAGGTATTCAGGGACCTAAAACCGCTGAGGTGGACAAAATTTTGGGGGGCTTTACCCAAGGTGGACAAGATTGAAAATTTCATGTTTCGAATTTTGGATTTTTTTAAATGCGTCTGTACCCGCAAATATCTAACCGATTTCGTTGAAATTTTTTTTGGGAGGTCTTGGCATGTAACTAAAACAATTTATATCAAAATACCTGAAAAATATATAATTTTTCACTAAAAAGGGCAATTTTTTGGAAATTTTTCAATTTTTTGGGAAAAAAGTTTTTTTACATTTGTAAAAATTATCCAATCTTTATGTAATTCGGCACGGACGTGTAAAGTGATAAAAACTAACAAAATCTCGAAAACTAGCTCATTCGGATCATTAGAAGGGGGGTAATAGAGGGTTTTACCCCCCAAAAATGGGTTTTTTTGGAATTTTTACGTTTAAAATTTTAGAAAATCAAATTTTAGTTTACGCCATTGAATTCAGCTTGAAAAAACAAACAATTTGGTATGTTTAATCATTGCTCTATGTCCATTCGTTCCCGAGATATTGAGGGTGATAAACTCAGTATGTTGTTCCAATGTTAACCTTATGGGAAATAAATTAAATTGTACATCTCGCTTTTTTCTGAACATAACTTGATAAAACTTGGCATATGGCTTCAACTAGTTAAGGTCTAATTGATTATGGCCTAAAATTCCCCGTTTTTGGATTTCCGTGGCAGCAAACCATCATACATTGTTCCCATGTTATTCTTATGGGAAGAAAATAAAATTCTCTATCCTCCTTTTTTTTACATATGTTAATAAATATAAAATTAATCCAATTTTAGTTAGCACCATTGAATTCAGCTCAGAAAACCAAACAATTTAGTACCTTAAATCATTGCTCTATGTCCATTGGTTACCGAGATATTATAAGTGGTAAACACAGTACGTTGTCTCAATGTTAACCTTATTGGAAAATAAGTAAAATTCTATATCTTGCTTATTTCTCAACATATCTTAATAAAACTTGGTTTGTCGCTTCATTTTGATGAGATCTAATGTATTTTAGTCTAAAATCACCAAAATTTCCATTTGTGTTGCAGCAAACCTGCATACTCATTCCCCATGTTATCCTTATGGGAAATAAAATTATTGCTGTATCTTCCTTATTTTTTTACATATCTTGGTAAAACTTCGTATATGGCTTCTACGTGCTGAGATCTACTAAATATTTAATTAAAACTACCGAGTTTTAACGGAGATGTTGCAGCAATCCTGCACACCCATTCTCCTTGTTATTCTTTTGGAGCTTACAAAAACGTGTCAAACCTCACTATGTTGGATTGAAATACGGTCTTTTGCATTTGAAATTCGTTGAGTATGCAGGTCTGCTGCAACGGGGGTAGTAGGAACTTATTTTAATGGTTGAAAATCATTAGGCAAGCCGGGTTTCTTCTCTCGGACAGAATTGGCTGATGTTTTTAGTACATTTTCAATTTCGATCAGAGGTCTCAAAGACTTTTTTTGCAAAATTTCAGGAGGGGGGAGTTTTGGCTTCTTTTTGGTAGAGTCGAAGAGGTTTGAGTGACAGTAAACAAGAAAAATACCAAAACATGTGGGTAATTTCAACCAAACGTAGCGAGACATGACTTTTTTATATTCTCCATAAGAGTAACATAGGGAATGAGTAAGCAGGTTTGCTGTAACAGGTACGTATAAATTGGGTGGTTTTAAGTCAATATCCAACTAACCTCGACTAGAAGAAGCAATATACCAAGTTTTATTAACATATGTAAAAAAAAAATAAGGAGGATAGAGAATCTTTTTCTTCCCTTAAGAATAACAAGGGAACAGTGTCTTTGAGACCTTTGATTGAAATTGAAAATGTACTAAAACATCAGCCAATTCTGTCCGAGAGAAGAAACCCGGCTTGCCTAATGATTTTCAACCATTAAAATAAGTTCCTACTACCCCCATTGCAGCAGACCTGCATACTCGACGAATTTCAAATGCAAAAGAACGTATTTCAATCCAACATAGTGAGGTTTGACACGTTTTTGTAAGCTCCATAAGAATAACAAGGAGAATGGGTGTGCAGGATTGCTGCAACATCTCCGTTAAAACTCGGTGGTTTTAATTAAATATTTAGTAGATCTCAGCACGAAGAAGCCATATACGAAGTTTTACCAAGATATGTAAAAAAATAAGGAAGATACAGCAATAATTTTATTTCCCATAAGGATAACATGGGGAATGAGTATGCAGGTTTGCTGCAACACAAATGGAAATTTTGGTGATTTTAGACTAAAATACATTAGATCTCATCTAAATGAAGCGACAAACCAAGTTTTATTAAGATATGTTGAGAAATAAGCAAGATATAGAATTTTACTTATTTTCCAATAAGGTTAACATTGAGACAACGTACTGTGTTTACCACTTATAATATCTCGGTAACCAATGGACATAGAGCAATGATTTAAGGTACTAAATTGTTTGGTTTTTTGAGCTGAATTCAATGGTGCTAACTAAAATTGGATTAATTTTATATTTATTAACATATGTAAAAAAGGAGGATAGAGAATTTTATTTTCTTCCCAAAAGAATAACATGGGAACAATGTATGATGGTTTGCTGCCACGGAAATCCAAAAACGGGGAATTTTAGGCCATAATCAATTAGACCTTAACTAGTTGAAGCCATATGCCAAGTTTTATCAAGTTATGTTCAGAAAAAAATGAGATGTACAATTTAATTTATTTCCCATAAGGTTAACATTGGAACAACATACTGAGTTTATCACCCTCAATATCTCGGGAACGAATGGACATAGAGCAATGATTAAACATACCAAATTGTTTGTTTTTTCAAGCTGAATTCAATGGCGTAAACTAAAATTTGATTTTCTAAAATTTTAA
This sequence comes from Flexamia atlantica, assembly GCA_035578135.1. NCBI lineage: Eukaryota > Metazoa > Arthropoda > Insecta > Hemiptera > Cicadellidae > Flexamia > Flexamia atlantica. The sequence goes on from JAQJVK010000010.1 coordinate 8,178,005, forward strand.
ACGTAAAAATTCCAAAAAACCCATTTTTGGGGGGTAAAACCCTCTATTACCCCCCTTCTAATGATCCGAATGAGCTAGTTTTCGAGATTTTGTTAGTTTTTATCACTTTACACGTCCGTGCCGAATTACATAAAGATCGGATAATTTTTACGAATGTAAAAAAACTTTTTTCCCAAAAAAATGAAAAATTTCCAAAAAATTGCCCTTTTTAGTGAAAAATTATATATTTTTCAGGTATTTTGATATAAATTGTTTTAGTTTCATGCCAAGACCTCCCAAAAAAAATTTCAACGAAATCGGTTAGATATATGCGGGTACAGACGCATTTAAAAAAATCCAAAATTTGAAACATGAAATTTTCAATCTTGTCCACCTTGGGTAAAGCCCCCAAAAATTTTGTCCACCTCAGCGGTTTTATGTCCCTGAATACCTGAGGAATGAAATGCCGCATATTATATTTGTGCACCTTATGACGTAAAATTTGGCATTTTTTTGGATTTTCAAGTTTGTCCACCTGGGTCAAAGCCCCCAAAATGTTTGTCCACCTAGGTGTTTTTGTGATCCCCTCAACTTTTCCCACGACATGGTATGTGTCAAATCCGTGCACCTTATGACGTAAATTTTGACCTTTTTTTCGAATTTTTGAGTTTGTCCACCTTGGAGAAAGCCCCCAGATTGAGGGCTAACAAACCCATTTTTGAAACCCCCCAGGATGCCTCTTCAAAACGGCATAGCTTTTACATGTGCACCTTATGACGTAATTTTCGACCTCCCAGCTCCCGGTCTATTCGGTACCCATGGTAATCGGCGGGAGTAACTACTGGTCTTGAAACACGATCGATCGCACCGCGCAACGCCGCGAGTGTTGCGTCGATGGCAAATGCCACCGCGTACTTCTATTGAAGGTCGATAATGTTTCTAAAATTACTTTTGATTTGAAATTTATCTTAAATCTTTTGACTCTTGATTGATATTTTAATCTAATACTTAAAATTAATGGGAATGGGGTTATTTTCTTTGGGAAATGTGAGATTATCAGTTGAAAACTAATTTGAAAACTGTTATTTTTCACCTTGGAATATGTTCTTGATTGATTTTTTACTTTGATTTTTAAAATTAATTGGAATAGGGTTATTTTCTATGGGAATTGTAAAATTATGAATGGAAACAAATTTGTAAACTGTTATTTTTCACCTTCGAATTTGTTCTTTTGTTCACATAGTATATACTTTTTATATTATCTGTTAACAGAAGGAAAAACAATGAAATTAATAAGTGAGATAGTACTTTATGTCTTGGTGAAACTTACACTTGAAAATGAAAACATTTTTAAAACAGTAACATACAACAGACTGTCTATAGGTTTGAGGGTACATTACATTATATTACACGTTTTGACTAACACTTGGTACCGATGGTACCGGTACCGAGAACCGATCTTGTCAAGAACCGGTACCGGTACCGACTTTGAAACAAGTGGTACCGACACATCCCTAGAGTCTACTGTATTGTATTTTTTAACCTGAACTCAAATCTGATCATAAAATTTAGACTGAGAACTTCAGACTGGGCGGGGGCTTTCCGGGCGACTCGCAACAAGACGCAAGGTCCGGGCCGCTGCAGTGTGAACCAGTATAAAGCAATCCCGCACGATTTTAACTTCCTGCCTCCTCATTCCTAGAACTGTGGCTGCCACTGGATTCTGAAAAAGTGGTCAGTGTGAACCCCGCCATATAGCAGTGTAACAGTTAATTTTACACAAGGTTTCTTCTGGCCTTTTTTTCACTTCAACACTGGTATCTCACAATCCCTTTACAAGATTTATCAAAAGAAAGTGAAATCCATCATCTTCCCAGTTTAGTGTTTTCCTAAATGGATCAATTAAAAACTTTTCCATTCTCCTTTGAATTTATGTTCATTCGTGTATGATAACTTCCTTACGTGCATCCTTATCAAAATTTTTTGGGTGTTTACTCATAATCATCGCCAATAAAAGAAACGCTGAAACCTAGTTTGAATTTGATTATATTTCCATTTTAAAAACTAACAAGGTAAACAAAAATATAAACATTAAACATAAAGATCGCCTGATTAAAAGTACCTAATTAAAATTCTTGACACACTAAAAAAATGAATATATAACTTTTTACCTGAATGTCATTGGATGAAAGAGTCAGCTCAGTCAGGTGGCGGCACTCCCCAATTGCTTCCGGGACCTCCTCCAAGATGTTTTCACTGACATCTAAGTGGGTCAGCTTTTTCAAGTTTCCTATAAACTGGAAAAATAAGTTGAATTATTAAATTACTAATTATTCTCAGAATATAGCAGATACATCCACTAACAGTTTGTAAACATCAGATATATCCCCCTAATTTCAGCTACTACTTTCATCTTTCAGGACAATAGGGGGGGGACCTTTTGGGTCTTTCAGGTTGATAGGTTAAATCTTATTTAATCAAACCTAAAAATCTATATTTTTAGTGATGGGCCGATTCCAAAATTTCTCGATTCCAATTTCGATTCCAATTCTAAAATTTGCATCACGATTCTTGATTCTGCATTCGATACCGATTCCAATGATAGCTTAGTGTACTGGGAAGGAAATCATGATACAAAATAATTAAGAAAGTATCTTAATCATATTATCAAAATTGTACTATGCCCATTCAAAGTTTGTGGCAGACAACACAATTAGAAATAAAATTGTAAATGTATCAAATACAAACATCATTAGGCCAAAGTAAAACACAGACAAGGCAATTGAATTAGTATAGATAACAAGAACAAGCACTACACTATAGGCCTGTTATAGATAAAACACAAGAGATCATGAAAATAATGTTTTATTTGATTATAACAGGTAAAAAATATAATATAAATATTGAAAAAACATGGACGTATTTTTTTATTATAATTGGATACATTCTTATAAGGCCTAGGCCTGTAATAAACAAGAAAATCACGACAAAGTTGACTGGCAATCATTAAGAATTTTGACACCTAGCCTACAGTCACAGTCATAACACACCAATCTTCTTACAAAATAAAACTAACCAAAAATGGTGATTATTCAAATGGAATAAGACAAAAGAAATACCTCCAGTGTTTCCATGTTACAAGGTTATTGTATCCGCAGTGAAATTATCCTCTAACATTTTTGGACTTTGGAAAATGCATTATTTGTTATATCCATTAAAGCATAGAATCGTACATTAATTAGATAATGAGTAAATAAGTATTAAATTTAATCACGTAACACGAGGAGAAAAGATCTGAAGAATTACCGTGCAACGGAACAACGTAAAAGAATATTGTATGTTTGGCAAAACATTATCTTATAATACAACTTTGGTGATATTGGAAACAACCGGTCATAATCGAAACTTTATTAATATCACTGATGCAGACGACTGAACTGGAATGATAAATTATTTTCTCGCTTATAACATACGATGTCACCATAAACAATCCCGGTAATACATTTTTGTGATAACGGTACATACTAACATCGTACCCATAATATTTTGATAACATACAATAAAATACAAATCATCCGGCGGTCAACATTATTAGACCAAAACGAGATCGTTATTTTGATTTCTAAGATACTGGATGACAAATTTACGAACGGCCATGATAATAAATTATTTGTTAAGGAACGCCTGTTAATAGAACGACTTACAAAGCAAACTTGACGGGGATGCGGAATACTACCCCCCGGAAAACTACCCCCCCAGGTAAAATGTGATGTCACAAAATCTGCCAACTAACCAATATGGCGGTCGTGTCCGCGACTGGAATACTACCCCCCCAGCAAAATGTGATGCTATGTATTAAGAGTTAATTTCATATGGAATAATTATTAATGTAATTTTAATTGAAGTATATGCCCAACTGGAATACCACCCCCCCGAAAACTGCCCCTCCGATGCTCACAGGAATACTATACCCCCCGGAAAACTACCCCCCCCCCCCCCAAACATTTCGGTCAGGTAGTTCTCGGAACCCAGGTCATTGTTCTGAGGGGCTGCTTGTCCCTTGTTGCTGCCACTTGGCCGCGCGCAAGGAATCAGCTGCCGTTGGGTAAAGAAGTTTAGACACTGAGTTTGAAGCTAAACAGAAAACTAACTCAACTACTCAGAAAAACACGGAGTACATAAAAATTTTCGTTGTTTTATCCTACGTATTCCCATGAAAATAAATATTTGTTGGCTCGTTTGTAAAAATTTGAATGGCAGACGGATTGTAAAAAACCTGTGTTATTAGAGTTTCAAATGTCATCTTGTGACTTTGAAAATTGGCACAATGTAAACCAAACGTCAAAACTTTCTCAAATTCTAATATAACAAAGACACAAACATTCTTAATTAATTTGTATGTTTCCAGAAATTTACTTTATCCTAAAGCTTATTGTTGTAGTAGAGGATTTTTTCCTGACTTCAGTAATGGGTAACCATACGGTAATCAAATGGGGAAGTTATAACTAATTATATGGTAGAAAACTGAAATTTTAAAATTCTTAATACGCATATTTTAACTCATTAGTGTAAAAAACCGTAGGCCATAAGTATTAAAAAATAAAATGTGTAAATTTTTTAACCATTATTTGTCCGAGGTAACTGCCAAATTCGGTTTCCATGTTATGGCCCTCCGTTAAGGAGATGAAGTCTTCCCAAGAAGTTGGAAAATGAACACTTTCACTTTCACAGGCTATATATCTAAAAGTACATATTTAATTTTTAAAAAGTTATCGTTTTTTATTAAGTAATTGAAGGTTTAAAGCAAAGAATTCATTGAAAAACAAAACTCAATCAAACCGAACACACAGTCGAGGTACTGTGATATGCATAAACAGATCAGCCTCAAAAAAATATTGTTATGCATATATACCTCCTCAAAATTTACAACTTTTTCTCTCATTATCTAAATAGTTAATTTTATTAACTAAATAAACGGTATCAGGAAACTAATAATAAGTTATCAGCTGCATCGCACACCCCTAATAATAAGCACAAAGAATTTACGAAAAGAACAATAAATGACGATTAAAGTAATCATAAAAACTATAACATAATCGGTACTGAATTCTAGATATAAATTTCTTCTAAATATTTACCACTCTCAATGCTTGGTTGTATGTATTGACATAAATTAAGCTACTGCTTTACGAACATACTTTTATTAAAACTCTAAAAATGTCCTTCATAGTTATGACTTTATTGTCAAATCAAAAGTTTAGAAAAAATGCATACCTACAGAAAAAGTGGTCCACCAATAAAATGTGTGCCTACAGAAAACAAATTACACAAATGATAATAATTACTGTACATTATATTTACAAAACAATAACACAGGTTCAATTGAAATAAAAAAATTCCAGTTAATTGGGAACAGAAATTAAATAAAAATGAAAATGTTTGGCTGCAAACCCTTCGAATATATACCCAACGAATTAGTAATAAAAACAAAAACAAGATCATACATAATAATTGTTGTACTCTATAAAGAAATTATATTGAAGTACATCCTACTTTAACTGTGCTTGATTTATGTACAATACTGCAATAACACATTTTTTTTTATAAAACACAAAAATTCCTTATAAATTTATGACATAAATATAACAGCAAAAATACTAAAAATAATTACAGTATTTACAACGTGAAATGTGTCATACTATAGTTCTACTCCAGACCTCATAACCAGTAAATTACTAATGAGGGGTTTTTACCTCATTTGAAATTTGTTTGACTTTCTACTTTAATATATACTAGCTAACACGTAGCTCGAAATCGAGCAAAAACATGTAGTAAAAGAATGAAGAATAATCAGTCTACTAATATACTTTTAAAGTTTAATCAAAGGGCTAAATTCATTAACAAAATTATGGCTTAACTACTGAAACTTTAAAAGTTAATTTGATTTATCGCAGTATCCGGTAAACGTAAACGATTTTTTAGGGGACACCTTCATTTCCACATGTCCTCTTGTTTCTGTAATGTATACTTTAATACCAGCAAAAGATCAAGATCTACTTATAGCAACATGTAGCTGACCGAGAGCAAACACTGGCGCCGTGAGCAATGACTTCCTTTGTTTAAAAATTGCCGCTGCACCTTATTGATAATTATCGCCAAAACGAAAACAGACTATGTTAATTATCGCCAAAACAAAAACAGACATTGTAGGGAACAGCTGTCTTTATAGGGAATCTTTCGTTTGTGGAAAAACGTGCAAATGACGCATTATCTATACCAATCTCATCATTTATGAAATGCAACCCACCACAATGAAAACATTTTTAGTTCATTAGCCTGAGGTTAGAAAGAGCATCAAATGTTAAATTGGGAGGGTGATGCCAGCGGTTGCGATCGTGTTCTTTCCGACTCCTCCGACCGGTCAATTTTCATCTTCTTCTTATCGGTGGAAATGCACCAAATCCAAAAATAAGATTGGCTCGGTTGATATAACTTCAAATAAACACTATGAGTTATCGTAAACTACATTGTAAAACATTTAAGAACTTTAAAAACTTCATAAAATAACCTAAATTACATAATAAATCTTTTAAAAAAGAAAACTGGGATCTTTTTCGTTATACGTATACCACTGTTTCGGGATTGTTTTTCAAGCTTGATTTTGGTAAGTTAGGTTAGGATAGGTTAGGCTAGGTTAGGTAACTATCCTAATAAATAACCTAACCTAAACTAACCTAACCTAACCAACTGCAAGTGGGACCGCTAGATGGCCAGACGCTGGCTGATTACGTCTAGACAGAGATAACGGTAGATAAGATAACGAAACCGCAGGTAAAATATTGTTACAAGGAATTTCCACTTTAAAACGATTAATAAAAATTATTTGACCTAGTTTATGGTGCTCGGTCCAAAATCAAGGTTGAAGGATAAATTTGGAATGGTTGTATAAGTATAACGGAAAAGATCCGAAAACTGTTGAAAACAAAGCAAAAGCAGCTCTAAAAATAAAAACTGCTCTCTTTGAAAAATTAATTATAACTGCTGCAATCTGTAGTTTACCTGTAGAAATATTTCAGAGCTTGACCATAAGTTCAGTTTGTAAACAAAGTGAACTGAGCTTGCTCGAATGTTGATGAATTCGAACATTGACACAAAGAACACAACAACAACAACATTGTTTGATTGTGACTGGCACTGTTCCTAAACTTCAGCCCTTTACTGTACTTTATTGATGCCCTTTTTTAAATTCTGAGACTTGTTGACAAATCTATATAAAAATCCCTTTAATTTGACACCTCAAACGTTAAAATCCGCCCAGCCGTTATTTCGGTTGGATTGTGAAAAGAAAACCGCTTGCGTATTAATATATAAAGAAGATTTCAAAGTACACTATGTTGAGGTGATGAGATTATTGGAATATTTACTGAACAAAGGCAGAGAAATGATACAAAACTTTGTACAAAATATACTGTTCTCTATAAAGAAATACTTTGAACAACTTGTACTACTTGGTTAAATTTTCTAAATTACTGCTATAAAACCATATTATGTTTTATCATATAACATTTAAATACTTTATAGGCCGCTTAACGACTCCTACCGGACAAAGAGATAATACACTGTGGTATCTCGCGAAATCTTAGGTCTAGGCACGAGTCGTTATAATTAACCACTCTAGTTATAAGCACTGATAAAACAGAGACCAAAAAAGTTAGACCAATACACCGTCGTCGCCCGACGAGGTTGATGGTTCGTGGCCCGGGGAGATTGGCGCGCCGAGCGTCTGGCGGCAATATGTTCACGAGCAAAAAAAGTTATTGTCACCAGAACCAAGGGTTGGTGAAAGTGTGAAAGTGGCGCTCAAGAATGAATGGCATGCGTAGTAATTGTAAAAATCGATGGTGGTGATGCCCGTCGGGTAAACGCTGAACTACTATCGCTCCCTGCTCGACCCGCAATACAGACTAACACAGTTGATATTGCAAGATATTTTTAAAACTACGAAATAAAATGTTTTCAATTAAAATTTCCCAAATTGATAGCACCAATTTGAACGTTAATATGTTCTTGTTGCAATATAAAAGTGTTTTAACCTCCTAAGTTGAAATATATAAATATTATAATGGAATTACTATTAGTGAAAAGCGCAAAATCCCTATGGGAAAATCACTTTCATATTTTTTTTATTAAAAATAAATAAATAATTTGTTATGCACAGTTTTTATATAAAATTGCATGTAGTACAGAGAATTATAATAGTGGTGCGAAAATATATGCTAAATATATTGATTTTGTTTTATAGAGGTTGTTTTTTGTTCCCGCCCCATGTTAAACTGAGGACAAGACCAGTGAACGGCCGGGCTCATTCCTGCCGGCTCTTAATAGTGGAAAGCATATTTTCTTTAGAAGTTGCAGATTTTGTGGAATTTCTAAAATATGAATTATTAACACTTAAACCCCCATAACTTCTGAATCTGAATTTTTACTGACATGCGAGTGGTGTCATTTCGTCTGTCACCTTAAGCACTAAATACCCCTGTTGTAGCAGACCTGCATAATCAGCGAATTTCAAATGCATAAGAGAATATTTCAATCCAACATAGCGAGATTTGACTTGTTTTTGTAAGCTCCATAAGAATAACATAAGGAATAAGAATGTAGGTTTGCTGCAACAGGTACGGTAAAACTGGGTGATTTTAATTGAATATTTAGTAGATCTGAACTAGAAGAAGCCATATACCAAGTTTTATTGAGATATGTTAAGAAATAAGCGAGATTAGAATTTTACTTATTTCCCATAAGGATAACATTGGGACAACGTACTGTGTTTACCACTAGCGATATCTCGGTAACCAATGGTCATAGAGCAACAATTCAAAATATTAATTATTTGGTTTTTTAAGCTGAATTCAATGGTGTAAACCAAAATAACATTTTGTTATTTTTTGTATGTAAAAAATCCAAAAACCTATTTTTGGAAGGGTTTACCCCCCTTACTGTGGGGGGGGGGGTGCCCCCCGCGACTGGTTTTCAAACTCGTCCGATTAATTACTACTTTACAAGTCTGTGCCAAATTTAATTAAAAAATCATCTGGAATTGTAGAGGCCTAAATTAGTTTTGTCTCTTGGTTTTCTTCATGAATACAAACAATACATTTTCTTAAGACGGAGTAAACTATCCTGTATATTTAACATACAAATTATTTTTAATTACAGAAACCAATTGGCAAAATTATATGACATAATTGCTAAATAAAAACTACATACGGAAACACATAGTTCAAAATTTTAACTAATAATGGTGTAAATACCTTGTACTGTCAAAGTGATCCTTTGTAGTCTTATAGGCTACTGCAGTTTCGACCTCATTGAGATCTTCTTCAGGCAATAATGGACATCAAATTCATTCCAGTGGAAGTCGTCAGGATTGATAAAAAACCATCATTCCACATATACACGAAATACGAACGGACAGACGCACATAACACACAAACATCGACTTTTTAATCAAAATTCCGGTACCGGTACACGCGACGGGTATTTCAAGGTTACCCGTACTGGTCGAAATCTCCTAGTGCAATCATGTAGTCAACTCACGATACCTACCTTTGACAAAAAAACTAGTTTACACTTAGATTCCCAGTTCTTATAAGTTCGTCGATTTTTAGATCCCTTTGCAAACTGGTAAAAATAAAAATCGTATACGTGTAATGGTTTTTTAACTAAGTGCACTTTGAAAAGATTGTGTAAAAGTACGGTCTGACATTAGTAATAACTATCAATCATCAATCAATTTACATTGCAGACCTACCTCTTCAAAGAGTGACCTTGATATAATGGAGTAAATAATGAATGTAAACACTGTTTTGAGTCCTTCAAAAACATAATTCATGGAGTTTTATATCTGACATGCTTTTTCGTGGTTCAACAGTTACTTCACTAATAGGCGTCAAACTGTATCTGTATGTGGAATTAACAGCGATGAGCTTCCTGTTGACTATGGGGTGGTTCAAGGAAGTACCCTTGGCCCAATTTTATTTCTAATCTATATAAATAACATTTCAAAACTTCCAATTTTCGGAAAATTATTTCTTTTTGCAGATGACACATTAATTCTTATCAATGACAAATCATGGGAAAGTGTAAGGGAAAAATCTTTATCTGACCTTAAGTTAGGAAAGAAATGGCTTGATGAAAACGTTTTGTCTCTGAATATTTCCAAAACTAAATTTATGCCTGTGTCTCTTTCACCTCAATCTGACTATAACTTAAACGATTTAATTTTTTCACACCTGTATCAGATCAGTGACTATGCTTGTGAGCCAATTGAAAGGGTTTCATCGTACAAGTACTTAGGGGTTATTTTTGATTTCCGTTTGAAATGGACAGAGCATGTTAATTTCTTAAAAACTAAAACTAGAAAATATATTTTTGCATTTCGAAAACTTAGTGATTTTTTAAATTGTACAGAGATAAAGTTGGCATATTTTGCATACGTTCAGTCCATTTTCTCATATGGAATATTAGCTTGGGGAGGAGCCTTTAGATTTCAAATCAAATCAAATCAAATCAGCTTTATTTCGAGTAGAATGTAAATACATATTATAAAAGTCATTTATAAAATAATAATCTTAAATACTAATCTTAAATATAACTAAAATGACTATAATAATATTGAAATGACCTCTCACATAGGCTTTTTCCGCCCGTGCATGGGAGTTGCCGTTATCTCTTAGTTTTAATAATAGTTTTTGAGCTGAATATTGAACAAATTAATTAAATTTAGAAAGAAAAAAAATATAAATATAATCAGGAAAGGAAATATGCTTATTTAGATTTGCTTGGAAGATGCAGACAATATTTAAAATTATTTTCAATAGTGCATTAAAAAAACTGTTTTCAATTACTTAATTGTTCAATTATTGGTGTGCAACTTGATATGGACAGACGAACAGACAGACAGATAACACACCCTGGCAAGAGCAGGAATGTCCCCCCCTCTCCCCCAACACAGGACAGACGGACTACCTAACATCATGCAACTATGCTTGCACGCACGCACGCACCCACGCACGCACCCACTCACCCACCCACCCACCCAGGCCATACACGTCACCCAGCTCCAGCTCTCTACATTCACTCACATTCACTCCCTCCCAAACATACACAACCACACCATCATTTCGATTCACACATACATTTTGTACCCATCAAGTTGCACCCCACAATTATCTAAGCCTAGCCAAGTTTCCCCAAACATAATTAAGTCCCATTGTACTTTCCAGCTTTCCAAATAAAGTAAAAAACTTTCAAAATTTTTATTGTAGCTTCTAATGTTGAGGTAAATGCATTTGAAGGAATCTGTTACATGCGAAAAATAATTATTCACTTGAAAACTGTCTATTGTTTCATTACTTATTTTCCTGAAATTGTCCAAATAATCAGTGTTATCGTTCATATAAAAAATGTACAACCAAGCAAAATAAAAAAAGAAATACAGTATAAAAAAACGACAAACTTGGAAATTCAAACTATTTCCTTCCCTGCTTTGTTCCCTTAGACCTGATCTTTACTAGATGAAAAATAAAGGGACAGATCGCATCTTCATAGTGACTGTGGTTCAAAAATCTATAATTAAGGCCGGTTTTAAGAAATGTAAAAGATATCCTACTGATCTGCTATTTAAAGAAACTAATATTTTTCCTATCCAAAAATTGTTTATTAAAGATTTATTCATTCACATTTTTAAACATTTCGACTCAATTTTTTCTTCTATTTTACATTCACACAATACAAGACATGCAAATAAGTTGGAATCGTCACAATTCAACAGCAAAAATCTTTTTCTAAAACAAATTGCTTTTACATTACTCATATTTTGTACCACAATTTTTCTTCTTATTTCAATAATTTCAGTTTATTTGATTCTCCTTCATTAAATGTATTAAAAAAAAAGGCTTAAGGAGTGGCTATTGGTTATCAGCGATGAGGAGGCCTTGGCGCTCATCTCAGCTGAATGTGGACGACCTGCACAACACTGACTGCTTTGTACTGACACCATTAACCATTATCTACACTGACTACTCTGGAAATCTTCCTCTTCCTGCACCTCTCTTCACACCATTACATCTATGCTAGAGCATCATTCCCCACAGTATCCAACATTATTTATTTTTCTATACACCATCATAATTAGCTTAAATTTCAGCTCTTTTTTACCTGTTCATGTATAATGAATTGCTCCTTTTAAAAAAAAAAAAAAATACCTTCTTAATCAACTCGAGTCTACGCACAGACCACCAATTGGTCCATGTAGACTCATTTCCTTTGTTTATATTTTTTTTCAGAAGCAAGGAATTTTTTTTATTGTAGGTTTTTTTGTAAATTTATTTTTAAGTTGTTTCCTTGCTTCCAGTTAAGTTATGTAAGCAATTAATGTAAATATTTTGAAAATTGTAATTGTAATTTTTATGTGGAAATAAATTTGATTTGATTTGATTTGAAATATGTTCTAATGGGGGAACCAAAAGACCATTTGTTTATTACATTTAAGGATCATTTTCATTCGGTGAGTATGCAGGTCTGCTGCAACAGGGGTATTTTAAATTAACCCACTAAAAGACAAATTTGAAATTATATTAAAAATTTGAAAGCAACACAGTTAAACTCAGAATTAAATTTGTCTGAAAAACGCCAGGAAATCTGTACTTTTTTCATTCAGCCCGTTAAAAGACCAAGTCTAAATTACATTAAAAATTTGAAAGCAACGCAGTTGGACGCATAATTAAATCTGTAAAATGTTGATACAACTTTTATATTTAAACGTCTAGTGGTCACGTTGCAGTAAGAGCTCAAACTCGAGTATCCTAACTTTTTGACCCGAGGGTATGTATAATTTATGGTGGCGTTTTGTTTTGACAGACAGCTACAGGTCTTTAGACCCTTGGCCCTCACTCAGGCAAGCCGCCTCAAAGCGAGCTCAAGGCAGGTAGTTCCCACCGGGGGGGTCAGTTATCGGGGGGGTGGTTTTCAGTCAGTACCTTCAACCAACACTGAGGGGTAGAAATCCGGTCTGCCCTTATCACGTGAATGGCTATCAATTGAATATACATGAACAATATTTCTATCCATCTAATTACACTCTAAACTAAGAATTATCCGTTGGACTGAATATTACAAAACGCGACGAAACTTGAGTGTCCGCGACTGGAAAACTACCCCCCTGATCTCTGACGTCAATATGACGTAGGAACCTGCTTGGGGGGTAGTTGTCCAGAGAGCAGTATTCCGGCAACTCAACTTGACAGATTGCGTCACCTACTGAAGGAACTTCGGAACTTTTGTGATAGTTAAAACTTTGGTTAATTTTTTATTTACGATATAATTACTTTTAAAGGCCTGGAATGTTTAAGGCAAATATCACGTAAACATGAATGAATGAATGAAAGAAACGTTTATTCCAAGAAATATACAGCTTTACAAATATAATCATAAAAACATAAGTCTATAGCAATATGCAAAAAAAATAAATTAAGAATTTTATTACAATTTCATTGGCTGCTAAAGAAAAAAAAGGAATGGTCATATGGAATCAGCAGACATAGGCAAATGACTGTGCGTCTGCTGCGTTGCAGTATAAAATATCGTAAGCTTGACCTCGTTATTGGAAATTAGTGTGTAATAAAAATAATTAATGAAGTTATAATTAGGAAATTTGTTGAGGAAAGTTAATTTATTTTGAAAAAATAATGGAGAAAAAAGTATGATTTAAAAACTAAGTTACGGTTTGTGCTTCTATATTTTATAATAGTCTGATAAAAAAGTAATAGAGTGACTGGGAAGAAGTTGGAGCGTGAGCCGGCCGGAGGTGGTCATGGTTAAAGGTCAGTCAAGTCAAGGGTCAGGTCTGGCGCGCCGGTAACCTGCCGTAATAATCCGGTCTGCTTCGCCGATACTTAAACTTAGTAGCCATTTTTTTACACAAACTTTAAATACATTAAGAGAGGGTGATTCAAACAGATTTAATTCGGGAAAGTTTGTACGAATGTTCCGAAAAATAATATGAGAAATATAAAAGGAATTTGTCAAGGAAAATGCATAGTTTAGTTGCAAAGGAGTAACTCTGACTCTTGACGAATACCGTGTATCATGTGAATGTGAAATTTCTTGAAAAATGCTAGTGAAGTTCTTGTAAATGTTAATTAGAATATGTTTAGTAAAAAGTTTTCGAATAGAAAGAACGGATGTTTCATGAAATAGAGTGTCAGTCGGGAATCGTTTGTTTTTACCAAATCCTGCTTTTAAAATTGATTTTTGCACAACATTGAGAGGTTCAAGAATACTTTTCAAGCATCCGCCCCAAGCTACAATCCCAAACGATAACAAAGACTGAATATAAGCAAAATAAGCCAATTTGATTTCCCCCATTGTTAAAATTCCATTCATTTGTTTGAAAGCAAAAATATATTTCCTGACTTTATTTCTAACAAACTGAATATGATCAATCCATTTGAGTCGACAGTCAAAAATAACACCCAAATATTTATTTGAAATTACTTTATCAATACTTTCAAAAGTGCAATTACTGTTTTGAAAATTATTACAAGTGTGAATTTTAAGGTCTTGAAGATTATAATCAGTGGTTTTACTAATAGAAACCGGCAAAAATTTAGTTTTTGATATATTTAGGGATAATATATTTTGATCTAACCATTTCTTTACAATCATGAGATCGTGTTCTGCTTTTTCATGCACCTCAGGCCAAGTCTTCGCCTGAAGGAAAATAAGGGAATCATCAGCAAATAAAAATAATTTACCAAAAATATTTAATTTGGATATATTGTTTATATAAATTATAAAAAGGACCGGCCCAAGATTACTGCCTTGAACAACGCCGTAGTCTACTGGCATAACATCACTATTAGTCCCACAAATTGAAACAAACTGAACTCTATTACAGAAATAACTCTTAAACCACGCAAGACTGTTTCCACGAATACCGATTCCTTCTAGTTTGCTTAATAATTTTGACCGATCCACAGAATCAAAAGCTTTTTTAAGGTCAAGAAATATTAGCATAGGATGTTGTTTATCTGATGTGGCTTGATTTAATTCTTTATTTATATCAAAAAGTGCATCGGAAATATTCTTATCTTTTCGAAACCCGTACTGACGCTCACTTAAAATATTATTCGATTGAAGATAAAAAACCAACTGATCTTTAACGATTTTCTCTAATATCTTAGTAAATACGCTTAACAGAGAAATACAGGGCCTGATTAAGAGGTTTGGCGCCCCTAGGCTTGAGTTGATTTGCCCCCCCCCCCCCCCTCCGCCCCTATGTGTCGCCAGATGTATTGTATGCACAATTAAATTAAGAATTTAATTCCTCCAGAACTAATAGCTTTTAAAACTCCATTTAACTTAGAAAATAACTGAACTATGATCAGTGCAGGCAAAAATTATCACAAATATAATAAATAAGTCTATTATAATCAGTTACATGTTCAAGGACAAGTCACCGCTGTCTGTGACACTTATTCAACTGACACTCTCGCAACTTACACCCGCACTGCTATTCTTTTCTACTTTTGACTTTGGCCACATCTGACTCAGATATCGATTCATTGTAACAGTCTTCATTAACAGGCTGTACAGGGTACCTGGTGGACCGAGATTTCTTCGGTATTATTTCATATTTAGTACTTCATCAGCTTACTATAATATTTTAGTAGATTCAACTGGAGGATAACAAAGACACCCACATCCCGGCCCCACATGGGCTAAGGCTGAGAGTGTCTCTTTTTCTCTGCATTAAGAGTGTGACTAAGAGTTGGTATTTTACAGGTTATATACTTGATAAACTTTTTTTATTACTCCGTGGATCTTTAAATCACATACTGCATTTTTCCTAGATGGCTGTAGTTTGCAAACAGCTGTTATTTGACTACGTTATTTTTTTTACTCTTTCATTATTTCATTGTTTTCGTTCATGGCAACTCATGAGGCCCTAATGCTCATAAAGTAATTTTTTCCACTTAAAAAATATTTTACTCAGCTATTAGTTTTTCTGGCCAAGTAACCTGCATAGAACACGTTTTTCAGTCTGAAATTAGTTATTTCCAGACGTTGAAGGAAATCCTCGGAGCCGTAGTCGAGTTGATTGTGCAATCAAGCATGATCAAGCAAGCAATCAAGCAAACATTCCTCATGTACAGTTAAGACTATGGGATGTACCTTTAGGTTTGATAAAAAACATGCGTAAGCAGGCCGCATTTCTGCAAAAGGGGGCGCGGGACTTTTGTTTTATTCCAGTCCCACAAATTAATTATTTTTTTAATTAATTAATTTTTAAAATTTTTCTCCATCCAGTGGCGCCCCTGGATGGCTGGCGCCCTATGCTGCAGCCTAGTCAGCCTAGTGGTTAATCAGGCCCTGGAGAAATAGGTCGGAAATTGTTTTTGTTGGTAATATCATTAGCTTTATATAGTGGAAAAACTTTTGCTAATTTGTAACAATTCGGAAAAATGCCTGATGTGATAGTGAGGTTGACAATATGAAGAAGTGATTTACTTATAAGTTCAAAGTTATTTTTGAGAACATCAGCTGAAACTCCATCATAGCCCAGCGCCGACCCTCCCCGCAAGCTGTCAACGCAACATCGTAGGTCAGGTTCTGTGATCGGTCGGAGCGTAAAAATGCAGTCCAGTCTATAGTCAGAGTCATTCACAACTGGGTCTCCGCCCGAGTCAATGGCGTTTGCCAATAAATTACTGACATTAGAAAAGAAATCATTGAAATCATCAGCTACTTGTTTACAAAGCGTATTTGATGTTGGCGCATTGGACGTAAATTTTTGCAATGGAAATGAGTCTTTTTTACTAATCTTCCCCGCTAACTCGTTGATTAATGACCAAAACTGTTTTAGGTTATTAGATGCTTCGTTTAATATAGTTCGATAATATACCCGCTTAGTTTGCTTTATACTATTAAGAAAAAGAAAGAAAGAAAAAACGTTTATTTCTCAAATCACACGTACAATAATACAATTCCTGCATATAAATACAAAAACAAAGGTACAGGTTTAAAATAACATGAAAAACTTAAAATATAAGACACCAAGCTGTAACCTTTCTGCGTGCATTTGAAAAATATTACTTTCCTCCAAGACTTAGCCTGTTTGGAGGCTTTATTAATATTTAAGTATATAAAGTAAAACAAATGGCAATAACGTGACTTAACATTTTTCTATGACAAAATACATATAAACTAAATGCAACTATTAGCAACTATTCCCATTTTAATTACTAGTTTGTTTATTTAAATAAACTAGTAATTAAAATGCATCTTCCAAACTACTGATGTTAACTTTATCATGATAAACAAATACAATATGTTTAAAATTATATTTTTATCTAAAGCCTTACAAAAACATCTATAATATACAAAGAGAAACAATAAATTCAATAAACATTACACAAGAGAAAATTACAAAATTATCAATAAGAAAAATACATAAAAAACAAACATTAATCTGTGGTACAATGTTGAAAGTTCACAATTAATTATATTTTGTCTATAGCCTTTCAAAAACATCTATAATATACAAAGAGAAACAATTAATTTAATAGACACTAACGAAAAGAAAAAATTACAAAAAGATTAATAAGAAAAATACATTAAAAACAAACACTAATCTGTGACACAATGTTAAAGAGAATGTTTTGCAACAAATTGAGAATATTATTTAGGACATAATATTAAATAGTAGCTCCTCAATATTTTGAACATTAAATAGCCATGATTTTAGCTTTATTAAGTAAATTTTTATATTTAAAGATTCCTTTATGGTGTTTGGTAATTTGTTGTAAATTCTTGGTGCTAAAAAATTGTAGGATTTAGTAAAATATGTATTAGCTGGTTTCGGTACAACAATATTCCTGCAACTACGAAGCTTAATTTTGTAACCACTATTTTCTCGACAGTTTTTACTTCTTTCATAAAAAACTTTCAGAACTTTATAAACATATAAATATCTTAATGGAAGTATTTTCAGTGAACAAAAATTTGGAAATGATTTTTCAAAACGATTTTTTCTTGCAATCATTCTCATGAAATGTTTTTGAATAGTAAATATTGCTTTAAGATTTGTGACATATGTACCTCCCCAACACACTATTCCGTATTCTATCCTACTATGTACTAATGAAAGATACAGTGATCTCAACAAATCTTCTTTGCACATTCCTCGAATAAAATAAAACAATCTAACAGTGTTACTAATTTTATTTTTAAGGTTTGTTATATGTTCCTTCCAATTTAACCGTTCATCCAGTGTTGCCCCTAAGTACTTTAAACTAGTGACACTTTTAACTTCAACACACTTTTCAGTACATTCTTTATCTTCACTTAAACATTTTATACATTTTAAAATGATTTTATTTTCCTGGTTATAATTTCCTTTAAATGAAAAATGTATGACTTTAGTTTTTTCTGCACTTAAAACCATATTATTTTTACAAAACCACCACTGAATTGAAAGCAAATCGTTGTTTATCTTTAGTGTGACATCATTCCAAGATTCCCCTATATATGATAAAGCGGTGTCATCAGCAAAAGAAGTTATATTTCCATTTAAATTCGCATTGCAAAGGTCATTAATATATATTAAAAATAAAGTTGCCCCCAAAACCGATCCTTGAGGTACCCCAAATTTGATTTCTCCCATCGTACTTACTACTCCATTGACTTTGACACATTGCATTCTCATTTTTAAGTAGCTTCTAAACCAATCATGAGCATTCCCCCTTATCCCGTATTTATATAATTTTTCTAATAAAATTTTGTGATCCACTGTGTCAAAGGCTTTTGTTATATCTAAAAAGAGTCCACTAACTTTATTACCATTATTTATGCCATTAGATAATCTGTCCATAAATTCAAGTAGTGCAGCTTCAGTATTCATTCCCGTTCTGAATCCGAATTGTTTTTTACTAAGAATTTGATTTTTTTCTAGATAGTCGACTAATTACTGTTTCATAACTCTTTCAAAAATTTTTGCAAAGGTAGATAACAAAGATATTTGTCTATAATTATTGCACTTACTTCTATCACCTTTCTTAAAAATAGGGATAACAATAGCATTTTTTAACCTGTCTGGAAAAACACCAGTCTCAAAACTTAAAATTAATTAGATATACTAGAAGATTACTAATTTCATTGAAATTTATTTTTATTATACTTGAATTAACCCCATCAAGACCAGGTGAAGTTCCGTTTTTTAATAAATCAACCGCTCTATGTACATCATTTTCTACTACAGGACCTAGAAACATTGATTTAGATAATGATTGGCTACAGAAACAATCTTTATACTTCATCAATTCAAAATTCTCAGGTTTTTCAAGACCTAGTACCAATTTTTCAGCAAGGCATCTAAAGTGTTTATTAAATTCTTCGGCTACTGCTGAAGGATCACTGATATGCTTGTCATCCACTTTTAACGATACAGCTACATTGTTATTCCGATTCTGTCCAGTTACCTCCTTTAATAAATTCCATGTTTCTTTAGAATTACCTTTATGCTTATCAAACATTTTTCTGTAATAATTATTCTTTAAGTTTTTAATATCAATTTTCAATTTGTTTCTAAATTGTTTAAAATATACTAACAATTCAGCATTTTCAGGATTCTTCTTGATAGCTTTCAACAAAATGTTACGCTTCTTAATTCGTTTGCATGTGTCATCATCTATCTACGGTTTTATTCTTTTAATTTTTCTATTTTTATTCTTCAAAGACTGTTTGCTTTTACTTAGTAATTCACAAAATTTATCATGAAACAAATTAAACGCAAGAGAGGCATTTCTTTCCCTAAAGACTTTATTCCAATTTTCATTGCGCAATAAAATTTTAAAGAGTTCATAGTTGATGCAAGTTGTGAGCGCCGGCGCCGGCACAGGTTCAGTGACCTTGACATTGTTTACATGAGCGACCGCATCAGCCGCCTCACGCATCACCCAAACAGCTGTTAAACAATGGTCAGTCACTCCGCTGTCAATCACAGCTGACTGAATGACCAATTTATTCTTAATTGTAATCTTAGCGTGTATGTGATCAATACAAGTTTGTGAAGAATTAGTGATTCGCGTGGGTTCGTTAATCAAGGATTGTAAACCGTTTAATGCCAAGGTAATCTTATAATTATCTATTATTTCAGTGTTTTCTAGTAGGTTTAAATTCATATCTCCTATTATTATAGCATTATTGGTCTGTTTAGTTTCTGGATTTGTCAAATATAAAGATAATTCATTTTTGAAGTTATGTCCGGATGACTCATGTAGCCTATACAAAGCTAAAAGTTTAAAATCGTATGTTTCGTAAAGTGTATTATTAAGCGTATGTTTCAGCTCCTGATAATGATTTATTAATTCAACATTAAACGGTTGTTTTTTTACACGTTTACTGAGTTTATCTCTGATTCTAATCTGCTTGACTAAATCACCCGTTATCCAAGGTTTGAGTTTTTTAGATCTAGTTGAACTTGTCTTAACAGGCTTTTTTGCTGATTCGAGGGTATTTATTATTATTCTATTAAAGTGTTCTGAACAAAAATTAACGTCATTTTCACAATTAATCATGGGATCCCAGTTGGAGTTAGTCAGGAGGTGTGAAAGTAGTGCATGATCCAAGTAAGTTCGTTGTGGTGTAATAGTTTCAGAAATGTTTGTTTGCTTTGTAAAAGTGGTAATTGTAAGGCCAGTACTGTAGTGATCTGTCACGGCCGTCTGGATCACGGCTGACTTTACTTGGGATATGTCATCGTATTTAATAAAAATGTGATCCAGACAGCTCGTCGTTTTATTTGTTACCCTTGTCGGTTTGTCTATACATTGAGTAAACCCCATTCCCGTAAGTACGTCTAAGTAACTATCTGTAACCATGTCTCTGTGCAAAAGATTAAAATTAATATCACCAAGTAGTATACATGTTTGATTTCTATTCATTTCGCTTAAGTAACTTTCAAGTTCGCTTATAAAGTAATTTGAGTCACTGTAAAATGTTCGGTAAAGACAAAGTAATGTAAAATGTTTCTTGAAGAGTACAAAACTTAATGCAAGTCCGTAAACGTCCCCCAAAGTAATTTGTGTAGCAGTGGCTGATAATCGTTTGTTGATGTAAACCATGACACCGTCATTTTAGTTGCGTTGCGTCTCTGTTTGGAAGCAGTCGAACCCCTCCAAATCGGTTCCCGCCCCTCCCCCGCCCAGCCAGCATTCAGTTAAGACAATTATATCCAAAGCTTCAAAGGATTTAAAAAAATTAACATTTCATCAAAATTCTTGTTGTAACTTCGGATATTGGTATGAAAGATGCACAAACTGTCGTTACCAGTAATATTACCGTAAAAATTTAAATATTGAGATAAATCATTTAATTCCAAGCAATTTATAATATCTGAAAAAGAGTTGTCATCGTCGGTGGCGTCGCAAGGCATAGGTCAATGCCCCCGCTATCCAGTCTGCCAACCCAAGACCTTACAATTTAACTGTTTCTAATAAAAATGTTAAACAATAGCAAACTATTAAGAAAGATATTGATTGATGCGTTCTCAAAAATTGTAATAACATATTTGGGTATTTACAAGAACGTCAGAATGTAAACATAAAAACAATCTTTTAAATTCATAAGTAATCATTAAGCGAATAACCTATTGCATTCTGCTTCAACGTAGAATATCTATTTGAAAAAAGACAAAAACACCATTTTTCACTTAAATATAATACGAGCAATATCTAATATGTCCGCAATATAAGTCAACTGACACTGTAAACATGGAATGATTAGTTTGTTTGTCAATAAACATGCTTAGACTAGGATTTTTCTTATTTTTAAATCTGTAAGAATAAAATAAAATTGGTTGTTTATCTCTTGAATAAATATAACAACAAAATAATATAATTTACACAATCTTGCTTTTGTTTTGTATTCATGCAATAATCCTAAACATTAATAATGGTAAAAAGAAAGATGCATAATAATTGTTTACAGCATAAATTAATTGATATTCTGTTGACAAAATATAAAATAATAATAATAATAATAATAATTCAGTTTCGCCAATATGCATGCTATAGTCTATCCTACAATATCTCACACATTTTTAAGATGTGCTTCCAATGCATGCATCTCGTTATTTCAATAAACGTAAAATCTCTATTTGAAAGAAGACAAGATCACCATATTTAGAGTTAATTTACTTAAATGTAATGGTAGCAAAATCTATTTTGTCTACAATATAAGCTAACTGACATTGTAAACGTGGAATAATTAGTATGTTTGTCATAAGCATGCTGAGTCTAATCTTTTTCTTATACATACGATCTTATACTTTTTATTTCAGAATCGGTACTGAGTACAAAGACCCAAAGTACCGAGTATCAATGATTCCTCGATTTCGTCGGAATTGAGGGTATCATGAAATCAAGAATCAGAATCGGCCCATCACTAATATTTTTTATCCAATTTTACTAAAATTCTCTTACTGAAAAATTTAGTTAAGCAACAAGAGGTCCCTTCACACTTTCCGCACCACCTTTATTGGTTTCTTACTTGATTATATCAGGTCTTATCATCATAAACACAGGGTGTTTTTACAGTAAAAACACGTGGTACAGTTTTTACCCTTATTTTTTGATTTTTTACTTTGGCTTATAACTTAAAAACCCCTACTGCATCGTTATTATTGTCAATGTAGCTTGTTCATGTATGTAGGCTATGTTTTGATTAGGATTTTTGCGGACATTTGGCATCACTGATTAGTAAAAAACAAGTTTCACCTAGGTGAAACTTGTTTTTTACTAATCAGTGAGGTGAAACTTGTTTTTTACTAATCAGTGATGGCAAATGTCCGCAAAAATCCCAATCAAAATATAAAATCACCATCACCAACAATGAATTCCAAACAAAGTATGTAGGCTATCCGTGTCTTACATGATATATATTTTATTCCATGCTAGTGATTAATTCGTAATAATTATAACAGGCACACTTAAATACAAGATATATTATTCTTTTTTTTGTTACTGATAATATAGGCCACCTGATATTTTTATTATAAATTATTGTTACAGTTTTCCTCGTTAAGTGAACATAAAGTATAAAGTTTTGAACATAAAGCAATGACTCAATATCATGTAAATTGTTTGTTTTTCAGCTGAATTTAATGGTGCCCACCAAATTTTTTTTTATATTTTTATGTTAAAAACTCAAAAACAATATTTGTTGTTTTTTTGGGGGGAAATTGTTAAAATACTCTTCTTTTTACTGTTAGGTGGTGCCCTATGACTCGGTAAGTGTTAGGAGTACAAGAAAATTTACAGTGTCATTATTGTAGCAAATTTAAAATGCTTTATTTTTTACATTGGTAATTTTTACCTGCGACCAATGGTTCTTGAGATTTTTATGAAAAACCAAAAGAAGTAACCTTTTTCCAATAATTGCCACTAGAGCTTGCCTCATATTTATGAGGACTTTGGGTTTATTCATACTAAGGTACTTCTAAATAACTCAGCAAAGTTTCAAAATGAAAAGATTTGTTTCAAGGTTGGGTAATTTTTTTAGTTTTTTTATTGGTCTATATTAACCTAATATAATATGTATTTTAAAATTATTCCTCCCGGCGATAACAAAAAAATTATCTATCACACAGATCCTTAAGTTCTCTTTTGTTTGACAAAGGCTTCACAGCCGAAATATCACTAATATAATGTGTAATATCTATGTGTGTCTCTGCAGCTTATTTGCAAGGTGAGTTAGCTGTACTTCCTATTTTCTCCTCCCAAATACAGATCCTTAAATGTACTTACAAAAGGTACTTGGACCATGCCGTTGAGATCAAGCCACAACTCCTGCAGCTCTTGGAGCTCCCCCACCACCTCCGGCTGAGACAAAACAATGTACAAGCGTTAATGTTGACTAAACTTAAGCCTAATGCAACTGGAGATGTCACAGTACCTTTTTTTATAGTAGGGGAATTTGGTAGTCATTATTTTGTCTTTTTTTACAGCTAACGGAAAGGAAAGGAAGCTCCTCTTGTAATATCTGTTAGGTCCTAAGCCTTTAGCAGGTAATGCAGGGGGAGCAAAATGAAAAAGAAATAGGTAGATGGAATGGGAACTCATCTGGCCAAGCTCAGACATGGAGGGCAAAGATGTACCTTCATCCAATGGATGCAGGGATAGGGCCTTTAAGGGATAGGTGGCCCTCATATTGGCCCTCATCTTGGGTTGCCAGTACACCCACGCCCACCCTGACATGAAGCCCAGCCTCCCCTGTTAGGGGACTGAAGTTTTTCACTGAAAGACAGCTACAACACTGCCTCCAATCGTGACAACTTCCGTTACTGTACCCAGTATCGGTACCTAAACTAGTAAAAGCCAGTTAGGATCCCACTGGGGTGACAGTACCTTAGTTGTTACTTGTTTATTTTAGGGGCTAAAACCCCTACAAATGTAAGAAATTGTTCGTTATTATAGTTAACCTATTAGGCTTATACATGAACCATTAGTTAATATACAGATTGAGTTTTAAATGCCCCCAATAAATTGTTCTTAAATATCAATACAAGAATACCCTTGGACATTGTTGGGTAGTGAGTACTTCATTTTGAGTGGGTGGCCATTTTTGGCCAACATCATGGATCCGCCATATTGCAAACAAGGTGGTATTGTGACCCATAATTTTAAACTAGATTTTCCCACCGGTTTCAATGCCGCAATCCGTTTTTTAAAATATCGACCCATTCTTTAGAGATTAGGGGTTTAAAATTTTTTATTTCAAACTCATTTTATCATTATGTATTGTAAAAATAAGCCCATAATCTCACAAAATGTCAAGCACCACCAGCAGTCATTGTAAAGCCATTTTCACGTGATTCTGACGGATTTAGCATTTTTTAATGCTATCTCGGTTCCACCATTTTGAAATGAGTTAAATTATTTCAAATGTTCATGCTGAATCGAATGCCAACGTTTTTTTTGTAATACAATTTTTCTTTTTTTGAG